>CM023455.1:59751231-59856073 GCA_013339765.2 Haemaphysalis longicornis | reverse complement strand
AAATAAATTAAGAAATATGTCCGACGACGGAAGCCATCTTCGAAAATGGGCAGGTTGTTGCGCGCATTGCTTTTTCCAGGCGGGATTTAGGCCGAATGCTAGGATCCACACCGGAAGTTGGAGTTGCGTAAGAAGAGGGGGAGAGGACAGAAAACCTTGACAGCAGTTTTGATTGGTGCATTTGAAGCAATGGCATTCTCGAAGTTGTCAATGCACTCTCGGTCGGTATTAAGGGGAGGTGTGGCGGGAGCGTTATGGAATAATCTTCACTTGATTCACTTCCTTGAGGATAAGCCTAACTCAGAAGTTTCGCCGGCAAAACTGTAAACATTCGATCAAGGGAGTGGGGTCCAGCTCACCGTAATGTCACTGGTGTTCAGGAAGACGTCTTTGCAGATGAGACGCGTTGACCTTGTATAGGAATTGCCAAAAGCAAGTGGAATAATTCAGTTCAGAAAACACGTCTTTTTTGTTATCATCGCCTGGAAAAAAGCCAAAACCAGAAACCTGCGTCCGGTTGTACGGTCAACGACATAGAAAAGGCAAACTCATTGAGGCCTTGACCACTGGTCACCGTTAGTGGTCGGCCACGGGGTTTTCCCCTGGCCAGGAGCACGGAAGCCGACAGTAGCCAGCCTGCTCGCCGAAGTTACGGTGGGAAAAGCAAACGCCTGTTCCGGGAGAGTTACGCCGGAGCGCACGTCGAAGGTGATGAATGGCAAAAGGAAGTGCGGTGGCGTCGGTCCCCACGCGGTGTAGAGATGGCCCTGCTCGTACCGGCAACGACGAGCTGGTCGAGGTGGTCGCACAGCCGGCCCACAACGAATGGAGCATATCGGTGGTTTGTAGCTTGGTGGAGGTGATGAAATCTCAGCGCTGGAGGCAGCTTGACGGGTTGGGGCCACAATGTCCGTCATCTTGTCAGCCAGGGAAAGCAAGCGCATTCAAATATGTTGTGGAGGAAGTGGCCAAATATCTGTACGTTCGTGGAAGGCATGAAAAAGCAGCTCGCGAACCATAGCGTTGTGCATGGTGCGTGCACTAGTGACAAAATGTTGTCGTATGTATCGAAGGAACCTAATGCAATGCCGGTCGCCGAGCTCTTCACTGGATTACACTTGCCCCATACGCGTGCGCTCAGACAGGGCCATGAGTTCAAGCAGGGCCATTAGGTTGGTCTTGAGGACTTGCCCGGGAGAGCGGCGCTGAACACAGCTACAATGTCCGCGACCTCATCCACCACAGTGGCCGAGTGAGACGCGATGACGGGGCGGTCATCGCGTCTCCTCGACCTGCTGAAATCAGGTAGTAGGATTTCGATAACCCCTATGGCGGCAGCCGGGTCGTGGCGGTAAATGAGGCGATTGTAACCAGCGGTAACAGCTGGCTCTGGTCGCCGTCAGCAACCAGCGGCCAACGCGGGGTTCTATTGGCTCTATTGTCTCACCGGTGACGGGCAACAGTAATAAAATCACATCCTGGTCCCCAATTTTAGAGCTCCGATCAGGCAAGAAAACACGCCACTAGACATCTTGCTGCAATCGGAACCTAATTATTCTCTGGGCAACTTCTCACGCAAGTATCCGCGGTAGAAGATGATGATAAGCATAGGCGATGTTGATGATGGACGCTACTGTGGTGATGATAATGATGTCGCTACAGTTTCTTTCTCTTCTCTTATTACAATCCCCGTGCCGAAGACACAGCCTCCTGGTGCCCTACGGCAAGTGCAGCACAATATTATCATAATTGGGCTTCAGGCGAGTGAGGTGCACGCTTTTGCGTCCAAAACGGCAAAATGTCATCCGAAGGCTCGAGTGGATCAACAAGGTAATTAACGAGGGAGGATTAATCAACAACGCACTAGGGGTCGTGATATTTAGAAAAGAGCTTGAGGGGAGACCATG
Source organism: Haemaphysalis longicornis (assembly GCA_013339765.2). Classification (NCBI taxonomy): domain Eukaryota; kingdom Metazoa; phylum Arthropoda; class Arachnida; order Ixodida; family Ixodidae; genus Haemaphysalis; species Haemaphysalis longicornis. Next base: position 59,854,166 of record CM023455.1, on the reverse strand, counting down.
TGGAGAGTATGGTATCCACAGGTAAACGAGGCCGTGAGTAATGTATAAATTGGATGAGTAATCTCAGTCATGATGCTGCTGCAGTGGTGCTTTGTCGTTCCACGTGATAGAACTTGTGAGCAGGCGGCACTCATTTGCGGGGTTTGCACTGCGGGGAAAAAGAAGATGGTATTTTGCCGCATACGGGCTGTAGGGAAGGATGATATCCATTGTACACGATGGTTCCGATTGGTATAGCAAAAAGGAGGGTTAAATCCTGTAGCAATCTGCACGGCCGTATTATGATGAAAGTTACAAACGGTAGCAAGGAATCCCAGTTCAAAAGTTCGGTCGGGACATACTTTGTGATCATGTCCCGAGCGTATGGTTGAATCTTTCTGCCAGTATTTTGATTTGTGGATGGTAAGCAGATGTGGTGTGGTGCACTATTTTGCATTAGGCGTAGAGCGCTTCAACGGCCTGAGCGAGAAATACACGTCGTCCACCGTTGTAAATATTTCCCTTGATATACCGCGGCGTAGAAAAGACGGAGTGCATTTTGAATGCACCAACCTCACGTGCCGTGCAAGCGGGAAGCGCTGCTGTTTCGCATAACGCGTGAAGTAATCTACGACCACAATTACCCAACGGTACCTAAAGAAGTGTACATCCGAGTACAATTTTGATCAAGGCCAACATGCTTACACGAACTAACAGGACACTGGAGTGGCTTAAGAGGGCTGGCTGGCTTGGGGCGAGGTGTGGTGCGTCATTTTCACTCAGTACAGGCACAAATGAATCGTCGCGAAAAGCTGTACATGCTAGGTGAATAATATATTTGACTCTGAATTGGGTGTTTAGGTGTCCCGCATGGGCACTCGGCGGATCATCATGATCAGCGCAGACACCTCCGCGCGGAGGATCCGTAGGACTACAAGAAGCCACTTGCGGCTTCATAGCATGTAGTTGTGACGGTAGAGCATTTTGTCACGAATGACAAAGTGAGCAGCCTGGAGACGCGCTGATCTAGGATAAGGCAGTTTAGACAGTGTAGACAGAACTTTGATTGTGGAAGCGATTCATGGGTCTTCTTTTTACTGAGAAGCCATATCTGAGGTAGTAAGCGTTGACAAGGGAGTGTTTATTCTTCTGAGGAGCTTCGTACTTGCAGATATATGGGAGGGAGAGAGGGCGTCAGAATAAAGATTCTTGCGTTCGGATCGGCATATAACATAGATGCCGAATTTTTGTAGACGGAGGACCCTGTCAGTGAGTCAACCAATGCGGTCTTTTAGAGACGGCAGCCAGCACAATTCGTGGTGGTCGGCCACAACATTAAGGGGGCTGCAAAATGGTAGAGGCATAATTTGGTGAGCCCCACACTATGGTCAGACACCTCTTTTCGGTCATGGGTTAGTTCGACTTGCTTTAGTATTATTGGGACTTGCATACGCTACAACATATCGTCTCATTTGGGCTTCTGTTTGCGCGAGCACTACACCGAGTCTGACGAGTCCGAGTCAGTGTGCACATTAGTAGGAGCAGTTGCGTGGTGATGCCGCAAGATTGGTGGGTAGATTACCAGACGTCGCAAGGGTAAAAATTGTTTTCCCGGAAAAAACGAGAACAGAGTAGGACCGGCATCTGTAGTACAAATTCGTGGTGAGTGCGATTGAGGAATTTTAAAAGACCATTGCTTGTGACAAAGTTATAAACTCTGGCGTTCTTGAAGAGAGGAACGACAAGGACACAGGTTTCGTCTGGTGGAAGTAACTCGCTAACCACGTTACGAAGTGGGAGGGGTCTTGCGGGCAAGAATAACCGGATTGGTCCAATTCTTCTTTAAAACCTGCTATTATAGCAGACGTCGACGCAATCCCGTACGCGAGTTTGAGACCTCGTGGAAACACTGCTGGCTTACTAAAATAGTTTTCTTCGACAATATACAATACCAAAGGATGCCAGAATTGGCGGCGCTATGAACGACGGTGTTTTTTATGGCAGAATTCTGGAATATGGGGTCGACTAAAAAGTCAAATTCACGAAGAATAGTTTCGGAAGACACCAACGGAAGAAAAAGGCCACATTGCGCAAGACAGATGGTGTTCTCCAAAATGTAAAATGTGTCTATTGCGTCGTTTTCGGTCATCAGAATCTTCAACGATTGCAGATAACGCAGTGCCTGCTATAGAAAGTTCTTCACTTCTGCAGTCAGATGTAGCACAAGGCTCCTTAAAAACTCGACGCTTAAGATGACGGCACGTTTAGAATCTGGCACGCAGTGAAATAAATTCCTGAATAAATGGCAGCCCAAGGAGAGGAGCACCTACCATACTCAAAGAATATGGAGTAACTCCCTACCCAAACCGGGAAATGTAACCACCTTGTCGCACGAAAACATTACCCGAAATGCATTTCAGTGTATTTCAAAATATTACAGTGTATGCGAACGAAAGTATTTCAAATCAATGCTCATCGCAGATATCGTTGCATTCGTATCTGCTACGTCCATTGTTCGAGCACTATAAAGACAATTTAAATTGCGTTTAAGCATAAAACCGAGTAAGGATAGATTCATTCAAGCCAGTTTGGTGGCATTCATATTAAATGTGGTCTCCCCGGTGACTTTTCTTTCATTCATTCCGCCATCCAGTTTGTGGGTCGGCCACTTGGGCCGAGGCGACGGCGAGCGTCTGTGGTGGAAGCTGCGCATTTTAACACTACAGTCCGAAGCGGGTAAATTATGGGGTATAGTGCTCATCCTCTATTAACCACTGGTAATTGTAGCATTATCGCTAGCCTCAGAGGGTTCAACGTGCGCGGTGCCCGTACCCTGTTGCCTGGAGTCGGCGACGACAGCAGCGGGTGATGTGGCCACTAAAGCGACAAGAAAAGCAAACGACAACCTTGCGGACAAGGTCAGTAAGGTACTCGTCATTCGCGTTTCCATAATGGGCAACGTCATATAACTGTTGTTTACGGCGGCGGAAATTGTCGGTCCTATATTCCACTGACTCCTCCTCGGCTACTTCACTGCCAAGAACTCCCAATCCAGGACACAAAGTTTCGGTCATTGAAGACAGCACCGGAGGGCTGAAGAGTTTTTCTTTACACTTCTTCTATCATGCGTTTTTCGCATTCATGACCGCGGTCACCACTGTCTTAAGGGTCTTGCTGCCGCACCAGTTCTTTGGCACGATGCGTCTGTTGGTGTCTGCCAAGTCAGGCAGTGGGCGGTAGTCTACATTGGCGACAGTAGTTGCGGTATCAAAACGAATATATTTGGCCTGATATGTCGACCCTTCAAAGCTTTTTATGTGTGGTATTGCTGAATTACGTCCGCCGCAGACTCCAGTTTCTCTTTTGTAACAAAAATTAGAGTTAGTTTATACCTTTCAACATATGGCGTACTTGGCTTCCTAGACGTTTGGAGATTGAGTAATTGGCACTGTGGCAGTATTTCCCCAATTTATTCGGTGCAGTCTAGCACGGAACGCCTGGCCACTTAAGGGGCGGCGCTTCGGCTATGCTGTTTCCTGCGACGTAGTCATTGAAGCGACCGAAGTTTTTCTTGACGAAGCGGTCCTGCGTTGTTAGCATGTCTTAGAAGTTTTTCAAGCTGATACTCGCCCTGCCATTCAAGAAAATCACGACAATGGGAAGCTGAGCAGGGGCATCCCAGCGATTGTAATGGCGCACCCTCCTGTACTCTATTAGCCATTTTTGAACGTCTTCATCAGCGTTTTCTGAGAATGTTCGTGGTTTTCGCGTGGGATACCATCTGGCATTGGTTGTGATTTTCGAAGGCGACAGTCACCAGGTGGAGACATGGCGTGGGGCCATGGTGGTTGGCTGCGATTGTTGGCGTCAGTCTCTTAGCTCCGTCGCCGTTGCGTTTCCAACACCTTCCAGTAATCTGTTACGTCCGACAAGAATATAGTTAGGGAAGGGGGCAGGCTCCGAAGAGCTCAGGCTCACATCCGTGAGGGAGAGTGAACAACATAGCCAAACCAATGAAGCAGGATTGGTTGAGTCTAACACTATGTACATTAGTCAACCATAGTGTGAGTAAATGGTGATTGTAATATCTAAGAACAAACTCTCTATTACACGTTACCAGCATACAGAGCATATCGAGGTGTGGCCTGGCAAAGGTTATCTGATCTGAGGAGCGATTGAGACTCCTTTCCTAAATAAAACCTCTAATGCCCTCGTACCTCGGTTACACAAAATTTCCCTGCGGTTCCGCCGCAACTACGGGTCTACAAATGATAACCGCCATTCTAAAACAATAGTTTCATGTCTCGACCTTTTTTCATTTTGAGGAGGACCTATAGCAACGCTAGTGTAAGAGATGGCGGACATTGAACGCCACATTCTCATTCACTGACACCAGACACACAATCGTGTTAAAGAAACGTTCCTTGTCCGGAAGCTGTGGGAGAGACTCGGGAAGTTTCTTCTATCCTACATCCATCAGTTAACCCAGAGGGCCAGTTCAAACTGTTGTTTTGTACAAGTGCATTGCAAGATGTCCATCACATAGCATTTCTTACATCACCAAGACTCTTAACCTCTGGCTGGAACATATGCTCCGAAATGGTTGAACGTAAATAAGGTATCTGGAATACTCTTTACAATACTTGAGGTCCAGGCTACCCAAAAATGAGCGATGTGCACAGTGCTCCCAGCAACATTGTTGAGATATCGGTCATGCTCGTCAAACGACACGGTAGTCCACGCATCAAGAAGGGATCGTAATTAGTGTTTTGCGAGAAAAACAGCGTATTTCATACGGCATCAACCACGGTACTGTGGTGCACGTTCGGACAACTGGTAATTACGACATATTACTTCGATGATCACAGCACGAGTCAGCCACAAGATGGCAAGCTGGAGAGTTGGTACTGGTTCATTGTCGGTCTTGCACCCGTCTGTCTGGCGCTGGTTGTTTTCAATCACAATCAGTCAGAGCCTGAAGAGTAGAAAGTACCAATTCTTTTCGGCAGAAATAGTATTCAGGTGATAATTCAAAAAACAAAGACATCGGTAATTTTTGTCTCAGGAAGATGGAAAAAATGTGTAATAGGCAGTAAATATTCCGGTGCTATACCGTTTCAGAAGAGGTTTGATGATACCTCCCGTAAGCATATTGTACCTCCAATAAGCATTGACGGTGCCTTCCATAAGCATATTGACGGCACCTCCGATGATAATAAGCATAAGATGATAGTGTACTCTGCGAAAGAGCTCCTGTATTTAAAGAAAGGCTTTATCCTAAGTCGACAAATTACTACCTGTGGCCAGAGTATTGCGCCCCCGACAGTAATCTTCATGCCGCTAAGTTCGATGACACCACCAGGCTCCGGGGACTACATTGTGGTTGGCTGGCGAATAAGAACCGACGTGCACAGCAGCTCTCGGTCAGTCATCTCACGACCAGCAAGCAGCTGGTCTTTACTCTGAAGGAGGCTATCACGACCGTCCTGCGTTCCCGAATACGCGCCAAATGGTGACACTGGGGACGAGGGAAAAAAACCTGCGAAGCCATCGAACCGAAGCCACATAGAGCCCTGAGACTGAGTCCCCCCATGGCGACCGCGATTACGCCATGCCGCTGTACGGGAGGGTCGAGCTGTTTGAAATCAAATCAAATAAAATCAAATCAGTTTATTCCAACACAAAGTGCTCAGGACCGTGAACAAAAAGCCTCAGAAAGGGCTTGACAGGGTCCACGGCCCCTATACTAGGCAGATGCAACTAGAACAAACATAAAATATAAAATATTGTTACACGTGGTTGATGAGCAGTCAAGGTACTTCATAAAATTCACACATTCAACACATCATAAATTCCCACACACGGTACATCACACTTTCACATACATAAAACGGATGACACATTAAGAGGGTTATGTACATGGTATATTGTTCAAATGAAATGGCAACTGATAACGTAGCATTTTTCGCCGTAATTCGTTCGGTTGTTCGGTATTTGCCAGCGGTCACGTCGGCTAATATTTCGCCGGTACATTTTAAGCTGAAGTTTGGAAATACTGCATAGTACGTTGTTATTTTTTACATTTGTTTGGTGGCGTTTGAGCAGAAGGGTTTATAGAAATGGGTCACTGGTAATAACTTATCTTCGAAAAAGAGGCTGTATGACTATCATATGCTGCGTTCATGATGATGTGAACTGCCTTTTTTGTACTTTGGAAAGTATAGCAATATTCGCCTGAGTAGTGGTGCCCTATTAGAAGTGACAATACTGCAAATGCGATAAATACCTGGCCCGATATAGACTTTTGGGCAAAGAAAACCGACGTTTAGAAAGAACAGCAGTAATGGGAGAAAGTACTGGTACCACGAGGTCAACATGAGCATTCCACGACACGTGTTGCTCAAACAATACTCCAAGACATTTCACCGTAGGTACAATTTTAATTTCGGAATTACCTAGTATGATTTATTGGCTTAAACAGGAGTGCTTTAGTTGTATTTGCCATAATTGTAAATGAATTCACTCGTCTCCAGCGTAACACTTTATCAAGCAGTTCATTGGACATGCGAAGCACATCACTTGGTTTTTCGTGCTAAGAAGCATGGTCGTGTCATCGGCATACATTATAATATTAGCAGAGCTATGAATGTTGGCCAAATCAATAATATATATGCAAACTAACAGGGTTCCTAAGATGCTTCCTTGCGGTACTCCTGCAGAAACAGGCTTGAAACAGGAACTATGATAACATAGAATTTTAGTTTGGCGTTTTTACGCTCCGCTCAGCAGCTAAGCGGAGCGGGAGTGCGACTGCGCATGCGCTCTCCATTTAGTGGCTAAGCGGGCTAGCGGCCCGCTCCGCTAGCGCGGCGGGGTGATGCGGGCGCCTCTCGCGCGCGTGCGACGGCTTTGCTTATTCTAAGACGGCTGCCACGCCTGCGACGAGTGCCGCGGCTTCAGGCTCTTGGTTGACGCGCAAACAGCGAAAGCGGTTCTGCATCGACGAGGGCTTGTGCTTGCTGCGAGAAGTGGGGACTGCGAACCGAGTTAAAAACTACACATAACTATTCATATTCACTGCCACATAACCCCGCGTTGGATCGTTGCCATCGAAAAGGATTCGAATGGGTCTGGAACGCAACTTTGTTGGCTATTGTGTGGCTGCTGTCAAATCGCAAATTTATTTTCATTCATTGTAATTGACCAGTAACGCAATACGATTGCACGTGTCAATACGTGTTAATGCAGATCAATGTCAATGCCAATTGCATGTGTATGTACAGAAATAGGCTTCAAACAGGAACAATGATTAATAATTAGCACTTTCTGCTCGCGATTGCTAAGGTAGGAGGTTAGTAACTGCAAAAACGTACCACGGAAGCGGTAGTTCACATCATCATGAACGCAGCATATGATAGTCATACAGCCTCTTTAATCGAAGATAAGTTATTACCAGTGACCCATTTCTATAAATCCTTCTGCTCAAACGCACCAAACTAATGTAAAAAGAAATAACAACGTACTATGCAGTATTTCCAAACTTCAGCTTAAAATGTACCGGCGAAATATTAGCCGACGTGACCGCTGGCAAATACCGAAAACCGAACGAATTACGGCGAACAAATGCTACGTTATCAGTTGCCATTTCATTTGAACAATGTACCATGTACATAACCCTTTATGTGTCATCCGTTTTATGTATGTGAATGTTATGATGTACCGTGTGTGGGAATTTTATGATGTGTTGAATGTGGGAATTTTATGAAGTACCATGACTGCTAATCAACCAGGTGTTACAATATTTTAAATTTTATGTCTGTTCTGGTTGCATCTGCCTAGTATAGGGGCCGTGGACCCTGTCAAGCCCTTTCTGAGGCTTTTTTTTTCACACTCCTCAGTAGGAGGTTAGTAACTGCAAACACGTACCACGGAAGCCGTAGTGGCTGAGCTTTTTTAGCAAAGTGACATGATAAATACAGTCAAAAAGCCTTTGAGTAATCGATGAATATTACTAATGTGCACAACTGTTGCTCAAAGGAGTGAAGAATATCTGCCTATTGCGCTAGAAGGGCAGTCTCAGTGGAAAGGCCTTTAACGAATCCAAATTGTGCAGTGGGTAATATTTTGTGCCTATCAAGGAATGAAATCATGCGAGTGTGTATTTAAACTTCTCTAGGCCTTTTGAAAATATAGGAAGTATCGCGATCGGCCTAAATTTGTGAATTCGTTTTTGTAGCCTCCCTTGTGTAAAACCATAACTTCAGCCCTTTGAAGTTTCTTAGGAAAAGTACCGGCAGTAAAATGAAGGTTAATGACATGGACGAAGACCGGGCAAATAATGTCTCGAACATACTTAATCGGCCGGAATTCTCAGCCATCTACGTCAGCGTAACCACTATTTTTCAAAGAAAGAAAAGCACTTACAATTACGTTACGCAGGAGTTTATTAGGTTTGTTTCTTTGTGCATTGAACTGTTTCAACTTTTCGTTGTCTTTGGATTGAATATATTCCTTGTACAATTTATTTTATGCGGATTTCCTTCCAACACATTTTATGTTAACCACGGATTCTTGCCTTTGCGTACGCAGTTGAAATATTTGTACGGGAAGCAATTATAGTATACCATTTTGAACTTTTCATGGAAACAATCGTAAGCTGTTCCAGGGTCCATGGTGCGCATGATATCTCACCACTCGACTAGCAATATCGCGTTACGAAACCTGTCCAAGTTTCACCTGCTAATGTCCCGAGTAATCACGCGACCACCTGGCACTTTGTGTATAGAATAAGGGATAGATAGCAGAACAACAATAGGGAGATGATGACTAATGTGTACGTTAAGAACAGCAGAAAAAGAGATACATTCGTGAATATTGGTGATAAAAACATCAAGTAAGGTCGAGGAGCTGTTTTGCATGCGTGAAGGCGCTTCAATAGTATTAACAAGTTCATTCGAAGCCAAACAGATGTGGAGGTCTTGTTGCGTATTAGAAATGTTGAGGAAATCGATATTCAAGTCACCGTCTAAGATTAGTTTCAAACGATTTTCCTTCACAAAACTTAGCTAGCTATCGAAGAAAGACAGAAAAGTTGACACATTGCTTCCAGGTGGTCGGTACAAAACGGAAAAGAGAGTGTCCCTAGATTTTACAGTAAGCACTTCGTAATCGCAAGTGACATAGAATGCGACGCAACCAAGTAGAAACGTGAGTTGTTTTTTGCCATTAGCTCTAGACCGCCCCCCTTTTAAAAGACCGATTGATGAAATAGCTTGTGTAACCAGGAGGGCGTCAGTAGATCGAGTTCGGGATTAGTACCACGCTTCAGTTATCATATTAATGTCATGCTAGAAAGCAAAGGTTGCAAGCAGTGCAAGAATTTCATCCTCTTTATTTCTTGCCGATTGCGCGTTAATATGATAAAAGACATCGTGTTTCGATTCTGCGCGTGTAAACGGCAGACTTCTCCTTGGCGTCAGATAAGGGGTGCCGTGTGGCGAGCCATAGTTTTAGATAAATGATTCCAACTATTTCATTTTTTCTAGATAGTGACGCGTTTCACTTTCAACGTGCGCGAGGGATTCGGTTTTTCTTGCAAAGATCTTGCCACCTTTGGTGCAGACATAGGGCCAGCCCTTTTCGTTCTTTTTTGCAAGTCATACCAGCAGCCTTTTCAGGTCGGGACAAAGGTGCTGTTTCAAAAACACTGGAGAAAAGGTGCGTAAATCGTGATCAGTTGTCGAAACCCGCGTTTTCCTTGCTTTCTCGAGACGATATCTTGCTTGGACCTACTCCCGGTCTAAACTACTATGTTGTTGATTGTAGTCTTTCGTTGGTACGCGGTGGTAGGCATCTATATTGGTTTGTACGATAGGCTCGCCTAAGACTAATCCTACCTTATGCAGGTGGGCAGTTAAGATTTCTCCTTCATGGATGTCACAATTTTGATCTTGATGTTTTGCATCTAAATTACTGCTCCAGCTAGCACAATCTTATGCTCATTTTCGAATACCTGACTGCAAAGGGCAGAGCACCCCGCGTGTGAGAGGAACATTTTGGGCCTTGATTTCAGCGTTTACGCCTCGGCAACCTTTATTGCTTCTTCATTTCTTCAATCGACTTGTTAAAGAAGTCCATGCTATTTTTCAGTTCCGTGTACACTTTTCTTACTGCTTTATTTTCTCCTGTCTGCATTCTTTCAGCAACTGGACCACGTCGGCACTCATAGCAGAAATACAGTGGCAACAGCAGCAGCAACAAAATAAGATGTTAAAGAAAAACACAATACTTTGCCTCCAACCTGCAATTTTCGGACAAGCCGGTATTTTTGTGTGGCCTCGTTGCTGCCGCAGCTGCCAAGTTACGGAGCCCGATAACCGCTGGCGTTGGCCAGTGGAATCGGCTGATATTGACGGTGACGTGCAGTTGGGGGCGGGGGGCGCTCCGGTGGCTGGTTACGGAGCTGACGACAGCCAGAAATCCCATTATCGGCAAGTGTCGGACAAGCCACTTCAGATGTGTGGCCCTGTTGCTACTGCAGCTGCCAAATCTGGTGAAGGGAGAGCTTGGTCGGTCTACGAGGAACAATTGGGTATGTGTTTCTGGGCGAACGACACACCCGCGGCAAACAAGCGGCGACAGTTTTCTGGCCAGCTGCGGGACCCGTATCATCGCTCTCCCTCTCACACTCCTCAAGCCCGGCCACGCTGCATGAGAGACCGCTGGGTGAACTGCTCGCGGCGCCCCACTCGCACTTTATTCCGCTGGGGCCGGTTAATGGAGCTCTTCCGCTTCAACAACCGGAGAGCCGCCCAGGAAGGATTGACTCTCGTGAGAGTTCATCGCGCGTTGCGAGGGTTATCGAGCGGACTATGCCTTTTTGGGAGCTGCTCGACTTCGCTGCTGCAGGTCTGTTTCGTCTGCGGCATTAACAACTTCGCCAAGCAGACACAACTTCTGGAGCTTCCCGACGTCTCGCTTGATGACGCCCGTTAGGGTGGAGCTGCCGGTGGAAGCTGCGGCCAAAGATGCAGGTGAGATAGCGTGACGGGCGGCTCACCGTCGACGGAAGCGGAAGTCAACAGGATAGCGACACGAGCATGGCATGTGTAGTCGTTGTGGTAGTTGCCACTTCCCGTTTTCATAAGCGGAAAGCTTTGTGTGTGGGAGAACTTGGCACATTGCTCGGAGGGCCGAGGAGCGACTTCAAACGGGCAGAAGGACCCAGCCGGGGTCGTGCACGCGTTAACCCGCAGCCCACGGGCCAACCAGAGCAGGCGCAAGGGTTGGCGGCTGGGACGTGCGGGAGCGGCTTCGGGTTGCTCAACAACTGTCTTAACGTCGACAGAAGACCGGCAGATTTTAGAAATGTTACACACTGGAATAGTGCAGTCGTGTGTGCCACCATTTGTGCTGACCATCGAAGTCTGCCGGCATCCCATTTCCATGGAGCTGGACACGAGGCAACGTTTTGTTCATGGACGAGAAAGTCTTCAAGCGCAACTTACCTGGCGTATCCCTCGTGGCGCTGGCGTGATGCTGCACAGCTACTCTAGACGGCTCTCCCAGGTCGAGGGTCAAGCACAGGTCAGGGTCCGCCTGGGTGGCAGGGAGACAACCACGCCCCTGTACCTAACCAAGGCGACGTCACCGGCGATGTTAGATCGAAACTGAATCCAGGCTTTTGGCCGGCGGTTGCCAGAGTACAAGGACGTAGTGAAGGTTTGTGGAAGACATCCCAATGCCTCCTGACCAAGTTCAAGACCCTAGTTCCAGACAAGAATAGCCACTTTCACCGTCACGGCGGAGAGCCAATTCATGTCCCTGAGGGAACTCTGCCCCGGTTTTCAAGCCGCTCCCGCTGCCGTTGATCCTGATAGATGGGGTCTCCCAGTAGATGAAACGGATTCAGCGAGACGACATCTTAGTGCCATATCAAGTTATCGGAGTGCATCGCTCCAATCTAGCCAGTCCTCAGCAAGACGGCCCTGATAGGATCTGCGATGACTTGTAGGTCACTATCAACCCCATCGCTACTGTGGAAAGGTACCAGCTGACCCGAATTTAAGATTATCTCATCAGCTTTGTCCAGGGGGGACAGAAGTGCACCAAGCTCGACCTCAGAGATGATTGTGCCCAGCATACTGGTGCTCGACAATTCGTCCCGGAAGTATGTCATCACTATCGACAACATCGGGGCTCTTTCAGTACAGAAGGCTACAATTTGGTGTGGTCCTCTGCCACCTGCCATTTTCAAGACGAGAGATGAACAACCTGTTAGCGCAATGAGCACGTGGTGCTGTACTTGGACCACATCATGGTGATCGGTAGAGACGAAGAGGACCAGTGCAGAACCTGCACTGCCTCCTGGCACATTGCAGATGCGAGGCTGCAGCTCAAGTTGCGAAAGCATTTTCGTTTCCCCCATCTTTTAGTACGTGGGGCCAAGTCATTTGCCACGCCGGCCTGACCCGGCACCCCGCAAAGTTGATGCTTGTACCAAGCGCACCCAGCCCTATAACAAGAAAGAGCTGCAGAGCTGCCTCGGATTCAGCAACCTCTACAGGAGTTTCTGCCGAACCCCTATTGCATCACAACCCATCTTCTGCTTCGAGATGGACAGCTGTGGGCCTGGAAGAAGAAACAGAAGTTGGCCTTATAGCCAGTAAGGAACCAAGGTTCTGGTGCTTGTGCACTTCGAGCCGGCAAGGCCTTTGTCTTGACTGTAGATTCGTCGCTGTACAGTTTGAGACCCGTCCTGGCCCACCGGGAGAATGGCCATGAACGCCCTGTATCATTTGCGTCCCGTCGGATTCATGCTGCAGAGCAGCGGTACAGCCAGCTGGACAAGAAAGGCCTGGCCCTCATGCTCTGGGGTAGAGCGCTTCAACAGTATCTGTGGGGCTGGAAGTTCTTAATTGTTACGGAACACAAGCCGCTGCTGGGAATGCTGGGGCCGAACAAGGTGGTTCCAGTGCAGGCACCACCTCGAGTGGTGCGCCGAGGCTTCAGGCTGGCGGCCTACAACTACCAGTTGGTCTATCGTCCAGAAAAGGACCTGGCATTTGTTGATGTCCTGAGCTGACAGCCCCTAGCGGAGGTGCCGGCCGCTGTTGCTGAGCCTGTCGAAGGTTAAAGTTGGAGCACTCTTACGCGGACATGCTGTGCACATTGGCAGCGTCACAGGCGACCAGCCAGGACCCCGTCCTGCCACAAGTAGGTCAAGCCGATGTCCCGAGGGGAGGAGCTTGTGGACTGGACATACAGCCACAGGGGTGCCTATTTCATTTTGCGTCAGTACTGCCTGCTGTGGTGTTACAGGGTAGAATTCCAGTGAGCTTGCGCTCCAGGGTCCTGCATTTACGGCACGATAGTCATCCAGGTGTGAAAAAGAGCAGATGGCACGGTCCCATGTTTGGTGGCCTGGCCTGGACAAGGACACTTGCATTTTGCAGCACAGCCAAGTCTGCAAGACAACAAGCGAGCGTCGCTTCATGTTGAGATCACCCCCTGGTCGTTCCCGACGACAACCTGTTCCCAACGGCATGTAAATTTTGGGATCCCCTTTAAGGACAGCTATTTTCTGGTGGTGGTGGACGCCCTCTCTATGTTGGTGAATGTACGTCAGTCACCACTTCCTTGGTAGGAGCAAACATTGCAGCACTGCGGCCTGCCTTTGCAGTCCAGATGTTGCCGCACATCATCGTGTTCGACAGTGGTTTTCGCTTTGCCAGCGAGGAGTAATTCGCCTGGCTGAGAAAAAAACGGATTCCGTCGGATGATTGTTAGGCTGTACCACCCTGCGACAAACGATGATGCCGAGAGGGTGGAGCAAACGGTAAGGACAAATATAAAATAGCAAGGCTGGGGATTCTCTATTGCAGGTCACCCTTTCCTGTTCCAGTACCAGAACCACACTTCACAATGTCATTAGCCATGCCCCTGGGAGCTCCTGTTATGGCCGGGTGGTGAAAACACCGTTGGGCGTGTAGATGCAGACCTCCTGTTAACAGCGCTCCAGAAGCAGCTCAAGCAGAAACTGGCTGCTTACCGAGGTTGCCGTCCCCCGGCTTGCCAGAGTCTGGGGCTCGACCTTTCGCTAGGAACGTCTGTCCTTGTCGACTGGGCTTGTGGTCTCTCCTACCTGGCGTCGTTCCTCTTTTTTGGCATGTCGGAGCACGTGGCACTGGCATGCTACACATGTGTGGCCTTGCCTGGCAACCTCTGCCGCCTGTTCAGGAATCCAGGAGGCACGGGAGCCAACTACACTTGCCACTGTCAGCGAAGCAGCAGGGACTGGTGCTACTCGTGCCACTGTAGCAACACTTGACAGTCCGGTGCCCACCTGCAGGCCGACGGACAGTGTGAGAGTGATATAGCGGTCCATGATTGCTGCGACAGCTGTATCGATACCCGTGCTCACGTGGACATCGATACTGCAGAGACCACGGGACCGTACGCGACGCGTAACAGGCGTATTACTGCAAAGTAGTCTATGTCTAACCTCAACAATTTTTATTCTGGTTCCGTCGATTTACTCGCCGCCGCTCCGTAGCTCGTCCTCACCAGACGCTGACACGTATTCCACAACTATTTTCCTGCTCGCCTCCACTGATGCCCTTTGACAAGTCGTGCATTGGCCGCTGATAGCGGTACGCGCTTATCAAATGATTGCAAAGAATAAACTGAAGCACGGATGAGCGTAAAAAATGCACTGACAATCACTACACTCCCTAACATTAACTTTGCGTGCAGCGCGAGCTGCAGTGTTCTCTGTCACGACGCATTTCTGCAGCGTCTCAGGAAGTGTTCGCATGATGAGCGAACGCACATTGGCGTGGCATATTTTGCCCCTACCTCGACGTGCGCCGCCTCTGCCGGCGAACATGTCGCAATATGGGTTTGAACCTACCGCGCAAATGTCATGGGGCTCACATAACGGAACAGCAAGCGTGTTGTTGTATATGGTGTGTGAACGTCCCACGCAAACGGCACGCGGTTTGTATTAGGTGAGAATAGAAGAGCGTCTGGGGAAGTTTCAGGGGGATGGCGCTCCTTAGTCAAAACATATAAAATATGTGTGAGCGAACGGCAGTGATTCAAATGACGCCGTAGCCGCACGTGTCATACTCCACTTCACCCTTCGCTGCACGCTCCTATGCGTTTCCTTTCTTTCGTGACTGCTGTGTTCGCTCACTCGGATACGCTGAAATACACAACCGCTTCCACGAAACGCAGGTAGCGGCTGCCAAAGGACTGTCTTCTAAAGCGACCGAAATCCGCCATCGCGGATTCTGTAATTTCTAAGCACACCCACATGGCCGGTTTCCGGTTTATGCGTGCGCAGGTTTGTACTGAAGAATAGGGGGGGTCGAGGGTAAGCGCGCACACGCACATATAGGTTTCATGCCAGTAGTGATGAATGGCATGTCTGTTGTGCTTGTAGGAGATTGAAATGCGAACGTTAAACGTCCCAATAGGACCCGTCACGAGTCCTTAGTGGTAGGACGGATTGGGTTTGTGTGTTAGGCTACGCTCAGATTACCGTCGCAAAACCCGTATCTTCATCTATGGACGTAAAAAATGCCATGTCACGACGTTCGGTTGGCGGAGACGTGAACCGTCACTCTTTAAAGGGGACCTGCAAACAGTCTTCATGCATTGCAAGTAAACCTGGGCGACGTTTAGCTTAGACTTCGAGGAACACCCGAGACAAATATTACACATGCACGTGAAGCGGTAAAGCGCGCAATCGCCGTGAAAGACGCGAAAAAACCCAACCGCTCTTTCTTCAATTCTGCACATTATGCACCCCTGACATGGCTTCTCGACGTCAATCGGGCCACGGCTGTCCTGGCTGTCCTATTGGCTCTCGCCGGTCAACATCGCGGCTAAATTCTTGCTTTTCATGTGACCATCAGCCGTCGTCCGCACTGTGTATAAACCTCTTCTTTGTCTGACCCTGTCCGCATGCTTTTTATGTTTTTTTTTGTTGTGAGTGCGCACGGAGTGTGAGTGACGAACAAAATATTTTACTTTCAGTGAGCCACTCGACAACAAACGTTTATTGCTCCAAAAACGCCCTTCCAGCCCGAGCGCTTGCTTGCGAGCAGGCCGCCATGCCTGCTTTTTGTGGCACCAGACCGGAAATAGACCCGTCTACGTTGCGGGGAAAAAGGACGACACTCCCCGGCCTGTGAAATATCGAAAGCCCCCGAACAGAACGCCGCGCGCTGCCCCCTCTCCGGGAGAGAGCGCGTAGCTTTCGTCGCGTGATCCGCGGTTGAGTTCAGAGAGAACATTTATGCGTGATTTTTCATCGCGCGTAGTTTCGGTGATAGTAAACAGATTTTCATAATTCTTGTGGGAGGAGATTGCTGGGACAATAGACTTTACCCCCAAAAAAGAAAGGGCCCATCTCCCCGGAAGGGGGACTCGAGTAAATGCTTCGCATATGGGGTGGGTGTATTGCGTTAACGTTTAGTGTTTGGGGAGTTCGTGGTAGTGAATGCGTTGTATCAGCAGCTTCTTGACGTAGTTTGAATGTGTCAAGGATATAAGGCGCGTTCGTAGCCTTTCATTGTGTGTCGGTTTTGTGGCGCAGTGGGAAGAGCACCATGTACCTCGCTTTACGCCCACAGGTAGTGAATGCGTTGTATCAGCAGCTTCTTGACGTAGTTTGAATGAGTCAAGGATATAAGGCGCGTCCGTATCCTTCCATTCTCTGTCAGCTATGTGGCGCAGTGGGTAGACCACCATGTAACCAGCATTTCGCCCTCAGGGTCGTGGGATCAAAACCAGGCGCCAGTAAGTATTATTTTTTTAAGTACGAATGCACTTCTTAAGCGACCCTGAACCTGCGTCCACCGGCGATGTCCGCGCTACATACCCACGTGGGGGATTGGCCAGAATCGGGGCGTGCGAATGCACTTCTTAAGCGACCCTGAACCTGCGTCACCGGCGATGTCCGCGCTACATACCCACGTGGGGGATTGGCCAGGAATCGGGCGTGAGAAGGGGTAATGCCACCCGCTTAAAGGAGTATGTATGTATGTACAGGTATGTACCTTCACAGGTAACATACATACAGGTACGTACATATCCACGTGGGGGATTGGCCAGGAATCGGGCGTGAGAAGGGCTAATGCACCCGCCTAAAGGAGTACTGACACAAAATTTCAAAGC
Source organism: Haemaphysalis longicornis (assembly GCA_013339765.2). Classification (NCBI taxonomy): domain Eukaryota; kingdom Metazoa; phylum Arthropoda; class Arachnida; order Ixodida; family Ixodidae; genus Haemaphysalis; species Haemaphysalis longicornis. The sequence goes on along the minus strand of CM023455.1, from coordinate 59,837,003 downwards.
TGAGATCCGCTCTAGCCATCAATAAAACGACAACACAAATACGTGTCTGTGAATAAATGCATCTTTCTTTCTTTGTAGTTGTGTGTGTGTGTGATCTCTCTTTCGCGAACATTACCGAACCGCGCAAATTCAACTCGTGCATTCGCACTTTCACATTCTTCCCCTCGGGGAAATGTGGGGAATTTTTATATAGCGTAGGGGGAGGGTTGGGGAACTGTTGTTGAGAGCGAGGACATTAGCGTGATGCGGGATAGGGGAGTGGGGGAGAGGCCGCACCTGGAACGACTGTTGCGGACACCGAGGCACGCCGACAACGCTGGGTGACATCGTGAGTTCAAGAAATGCTCTGCATTTAATAGTTCGAGTAGTCGATGGTAATTGTTGCAGGATCCCTTTGAATTCCTTACGAAAGTTGCGGCAACAGTCTGAACCCGGCCTTATACCAACAGTAAGGGGCTTACACATTTTATCCATGTTTATCTGCAAGAACAAAGCTTGGATTCATCACAGGTTCATTCAGCAAATTGTCTTGAAAATATGCTCCATTCTAAATTGCGATAATCGTGTTTTGTTTCGTGCCCTCTGCGGACTGCATTCAGTTTTGCAGGTCATCCTTCTTCACAGAGTGGAACGGCGCTAATTTCTTTGTTCTTGTGTTGGAAAAACAGTTTTGAGGGCGAGGGGAGCGACAACAGTGTGGCACCCCCGGACAGTACACTTAGGTTACCGCTACGTTTCGTGGCCCTACCAGGCTCAGTGGGCAACGTTGTGGGTGGCTGGTGAATAAACACTGACGAGCACAGCCGCTCGCCCGGTAAGTCATCGTCACCACGACCACTCTCATGGTCGTGACTCGGCTTGAGGGTACTCTGAGCCTCTAAATTTTATGAATGCCTGCCAAATCGCGACAAAAAGCTATGTACTTTCCAAGTGGATTCTCCCGATGTCCCCACATTACTACATTTCCCCATTCTTTTTTCCAAACTGTGGTTGGGTAAAGTTTTCTGCTATTTGTTTTTTACCTAATCTAAACCCCACAATCAATAATGAGGTACCACTAAACGATAACAGGTGACTTATACCAAGTTTATTACTATTGGAAGTTTCACGTCTAGAATTTGTCTAATACTCTGTTTCACATATTTGAGTTCACCGATACAACGTGAAGTATAACCAGAACCAAGCTATCTATTGTTTATTTAAATATTCAGACATTCAATTATCTATTCCTTGGTAGTTTCGTATTTGCTGCGGTGCTGTCATCGTGCGAGCCATTGGTCTGTCTCACGGTGAATTACCTATTATAATCCCCCACCTGGGTATCTGTCATAGCGCCTGTATGAAAGGACAGAAAGGAAGATGAGGAAGAGGATCGAGACGCGTACTGCCTGTCTTACCACAGCACTGGCATCGTGGCCTAGTGTGTTTTCTCCTGGTGTGTCTACGCCAATAAACTCTCCTGTTTTATTTTTTCCCTTGACATTTTTGGTGGAGGGTGCGGGGTAACAACCCATGCACTTTACCCCGAAGAAACCCCGCCGCCTTCTAACCAAGCGGAGTGGACACAACACCCGTCCACCAGGTGACCCGCCGCATTCGAGGCCTTGAAACACGACTTCGGCTGTCTTAACACTCGAACAAGGGCAGTCATGACAATCACCATCAGCGAATCCATCCAGGGCAGCGGTTCTATATCGCCGCTGGTTTGTCACACACCACACACCACTACGAACCGTTTATCGAAAACCCTGTGAGGACGTTGAAGACTGGCTGGACGGTGTCAATCGTGTAGCCGAGTTTAACAACTTGGACGACAATCGGAAGTTCCCCCACGTTTAGGTTTCGGTGAAAAAAGGCCGCTCGAATTTGTCTCGGAATTAATGAGCGTTAAAAGACCAGCTGGCCAGATTTCCGGCGTGGGTTGCTCAATACTTACGGCAGCGATGAGAGGAAAGAGAAGGCAGAGCGGGGCTCCTTAGTCCCGGGCTCAGAAGCCAAATGAGAGCGCGGCCATGTTTGTGGAGACACGTGGTTCTGGTTCAGGCGCGCTGACCCCAAAATTAGCGAAACAAAGAAGGTGCGCCGTCTCAAGCATAATGTCTAAGAACAACATTCGCTGGACTCTCTCGAAGTCCTCCTGCGACAGTAGCCGAATTAGTACCAGAGGCGTCTACCATCGAATGCTCGCTGCGGCAACGTGCCACGCAGTACGAACGCCCAGTGAATATTGTTGTTTGCAGATAAAAATGTGATGAACCTGAGAGCCCTCCGAGAACTTGTGCGTAGCATTCTGCGCGAACTGTAGCTGCTTCAAGAAGTACGCAACTAGCCAACCGTCGCTAACATTGCAGATATTATACGTGAATAAGTGCCGTCGAGCGGTGTAACCACTAATGTCTGAAGTCGAATGGTCGGCTTGCAATTTACATGGATGTGCTCCGCCACCGCAGCTCCCATGACACCGTCCAGTAACAGCTTATACTGATGGGGTCCGAACTCCTGCTCAGGTAGCGCCCGCGTTTCGGCCTGCGGCCCCACAGCCATTTCCAAGCGCGTCTTGAAACCCTGCCACCCTCTATGAACCAAGACGCTATAATGTAAAGTGGCCTTTTGGCGCACTTCTGACAACCAGCCCTTCTATTAACATTACCGGCCCCCTCTATTGATGAGGTTCCGTGGGGTTTTCGCCGGTGCACCGAGACCGCACTAAGGGGTACGGCCACGGGAAATTCAGGAGTACACTGCCGTCAATGAGCTATACTCAACACCTCGAGTAGGGTTTAATCCAGGTCTCCCTCACCCCGACGCTACTCCTCGCCTGGCCCGTCCCCTAAGTTCAGACGAGACTGGGAACAGGTCCCCGAGCCCACTTGGGGAAAGCTGAAGCTTGCGACCTCCGGAGGCAGTGCCGCTGCGTATTCAGGTCCAAAACCTGCATCGACGCGAAGAACTCCTTAGCTCACCCGACGCAATAACTTAACTTTGATGAAAACAAAATAATTTCCGCCGACGTTCCAGTACTCGTCGATAATCAAGCAGTAACCACTCTAGTCGATACTGGTGCCGATTATTCTGTCATAAATGGCTCCCTCGCAGCAAAGCTTCGGAAGGTTACAACACACTTGAATGGATTGCAATCCGTACAGCTGGCAGTCACCTCGTGGTACGCCCATTGGCCATGTGTACTGCGAGGATCGGAAGTTCGCGGTGTGACCTTTACCGGTTGTTTCTTTGTGCCTGCAAAATTCTCAAATCAGCTTTTACTCGGCTGGACTTCTTTCAGCGTGTACCCGCGACAATAATTAACCTTGCCGGAAGGCTATCGTCGCACGTGCCGCCTCCTGACAAACGGTATGACGAGAAGGCTCAGGCCAAGACCGGCACTCGCATCTGCAAAGACCACGTGACACTGCCGCCTCCCGCCAGCATTGTTTGTCACCGTAGAATTCCAGCAAGCACCGGCAAATTAGGCATCGTGAAGCAAAACGTTTCGCTTCTCCTCGCTCGGCAATTTTGCCCCACCTGTGGCCTGGTTGACTATTAACGGGCGAACCGAAATACTCTTGACGAATTTCAGCGCAGAACACCAGCATCTGCCTTTCCATACAGCCGTCGCCTACTTCTAAGAAGTCAGCGACGGTTCCATGCTACACAGTTCAACGGAGTCATCCACTCAACTCATGTCTCGAGAACTACAAAGGTTGACGTGTCCCCCAACCTGACATCACAACAACAGCCGTCAGCTTCTCCAGATTTGTCGACTCTTTTAGCGATTGCTTTGCTACGTCATCAAAAGTACGGCAGACCAGCATAACAAACAACGTATCATAACCGACGAAAACGAGCGCCCCATACACCAATGCCCTTACCGAGTTTGCGGCGAAGGAACAGGATGCTATTCGCGGCAGGTTAAAGAATAATAGCGGATGACGTCATACAACCGCCAACGAGTCCATGGGCATCACCTGTGCTTGTCGTAGAAAGAAAGCCGGGTACTCTTCGTGTCTGTGTGATCCCAGGAAACTGAACAGGTGACAAAAAAAGATGTGTACCTTCTTCCGCGTAAACCCACGACTCTTAAGATCGCCTCCGCTATGCTACGTTCTTCTCATCGTTTGACTTACGTAGTGGATATTGCCAAAATCGGGGATGACGAATGAGACGCGAGAAAACCGCATTTGTTATAGAACAGGTGCCGAGCCGCATTTGCCGTTCCTACCGACAAAGGAGATGACCGCCGCTCTTTGGGCCTCTGTGCATACAATCGGCGCTTTTTGCCGATTTTTTTTTAAATTGTGGAGCCTTTAACCCGTTTGACGAGAAACGACGTTCTGTTCATTTGGGGTCCGAATGAGTTCGGAGCATTTGCGAACTCAGAAATCGGTTACAAAGCACGCCTGTCATTTGCCACTTTTATGAAGACTCAGAAACGGAAATACACAACGATGCAAGCAAAAATTGTTCCAGGAGCAGTAACTTGTAGAGCAGCAAGATGGTGTCGAGCGTGGTAAAAGCATACGCTAGCCGAAACTCTTTTACGTGCCGAAGCCCAACTACGTCCACAACAGAAAAAGAATGCTTGGCAGTCGTATGGGCGGTCACCAAATTCTAGGCACAATTATTCGGGGCGACCTTTTAAAGTAGGCAACGGATCATCACTTCTCTGTTGGCTGGCGAACCTGAAAGATCCCTTAGGGCGTCTTGCCCACTGAAGCCCCTGATTACATGAATTAGACGTAGCGATCGTGTACAAGTAGGCCGCAAGCACAGCCACGCAGACTGCTTGTCGCGCGCCCGTGTTCTCGGACCAGTGTTGCGGAATGGGCCTCACTATTACCATTTCAATTCGATTCTGTGGAATTAGAAGTTGTCGAGATTCCATTCCTTCGATACCTGGGAATTACAAAGGTGAGCCCATTCCCACTCCTGGAATGGGCGGGTAGTTCAATTGATTCCTTTATTCCTCAACGTAAAAACTTCCTCAGGTGCTCTATCGAGATATCGTGGAATGCATCACACCCTGTTGAAAACTGCACAAGTATGCAAATGTGTCTACTTGGTACCGATTTCAGATGTGGTAGCCGGTTGGTCTACGTTAGTCGTGCAGAACAAGAATCCTTCTAATGCGAACATTTCCCATTCCTTTCTAACGAAAGTAAACAGTAGTGTGAAAGATAAAAGGCCTTCAAACCTTCACTGAAACTACATCCAGCTGATCGTCAAACATCCAAACACCCAAACCGCAAGCAACGAATAAACTCATGCGACGATTTTTCGTGCACTAAGTAAGCGCAGCTAAGACCTACATATACACACACGGTGACGTGGTTTGAGATAGATATAGTATTGTACTTCGTCTTCATGATCTACGTGCGTGTTGTCCTATTTAAAACTGTTTTTCTGGCGATTTTCAAGTAACCGTTTGGCACAATAGAAACCCGGTTTCAGAGAGAGAGAGAGAGAGATACAGAGAGAGAGGAAGACTTTATTTGCGGTCCCCGGTTTCACGTGGGCGCCATGTGTCCAGAGATGTTACCAGAGCTTTTCGGTCGAGCAATCAGCGAATGGGGAATGTAGTTTTTGACGGAACGCTATCGGTCCTACTATTAAAACTTTCGCTTTAAAAAGGGCAGGATCACACTGCCTCTTTTTGCATAAATAGCTGGATCCCGCTACTCATTTTAGTGTTCCCATGTTAGCATGTTTTAACGGTTTCTTCATGCGCGACGCGAGATGTAGCTGCTATTACTTTGATGTCTGCTTTGTCCATTTCGTTGCACAGTCTGTCGCGTTATATTGCTCTGGTCTTTGCGTACCGTCATACCAGAGATATTAGTATGAGGTGGATACCTCACAGGCATGTCGTGCGGAGCTTTCTCACATGTACGCTCATTCTAAAGGCTGACTTGAATGATTTCAAATGAATTTGCAGCATCGAGTACTAATGCTACTTTACCAACGCGAGATGTAGCTGCATTACGTTGATGTCTGCTTTGTCCGTTTCGTTGCACAGTCTGTCGCGTTATATTGCTCTGGGCTTTGCGTACCGTCATTCCAGAGATATTAGTATGAGGTGGATACCTCACAGGCATGTCGCGCTTAGTTTTCTTCACATGTACGCTCATTCAAAGGTTGACTTGAATGATTTCAAGTGAATTTGCAGCATCGAGTACTAATGCTACTTTACCAACGCGAGATGCGGGAGGGCAGCGTCACAGAACACCGCTAACAGTCTTCCATTCACAGTAGGAAATTCGCCGCCGCTTCCACGTTGACCTCTAATTCGCTTGGTTCTTGCCTGGCACTACCACAGTGCAGTTCGTTCAGTATAGGAAAATAATTATGACTCCCTCATTTAAACTGACAAAACGATATCGCGACGGGAGCCCTGCCAAAGGAAAGTATGGTCAGGCAGTTTGTTTTCGTGAACGTGCAATCAATATGCAGGATGACGTGATCAAAATTTTGAATTGAGGCCGTTCTACCTGAGTAGGGGCGATGCTCCAACATTCAATCCGAGGACTAAGGATTCCGTAATCAGACACGTTTGTCCCCAGGCGCAAAGTTCCCGTGCACAGAAACACAAAAACCAAACAATGAACCAGTTTGGCACAACTGGAAGAGGACCACACTTTCGGATCGAAGCAACGCATGGTGTTCCACTACTGAGAGCTGTCAAAACACTCGAAAACAAGGAGGCGCTGAGCCAGAACTGTTATAAACAAACACCCTTGGCAAGCTATGTCTTCTGCATTGTCGTATATAATATCTAATGTAATCGTACCGCTTTAGCTGCAGACTACCGTAGCCGAGAGTGGACGGAGAAAGCTCAGCAATGCACTCGAAGCTTGCTAATTACGCCTATGGGGGTTCCGGGCAACCCAGGGCCCTCACCCACAATTTTATTTTTGCTGCCTTGGTTTTGATTTGGTAAAGCCCCGGAGCCCCGATGAAAACAGACGGACTGACGGTAGAGAGGTTGGTGCCGCATTTCCGGACGATGCCTGTGAGGTCAGCTTACAAGCTACAACGTTATTCATTTCGCGCTGGGCCCGGAGGGTGGGAAAACAACGCTAAACAGACTCGTTGTTTCATGTTTAATGCGAAAGCGCTTTATATTGCTGGTTCCAAGATTTCATAGCATCAGCTTGCGATGACAAACACCACGGTTTCGGAAGCGCCGTTCGTATTCCCCACCTCGCGCTTCTCAATGATATTCCCCGCCTGTTGGCCTGGACAGACCTGTGCCTGCAAATGAGACGCCGATCTGCCATCGGCGCCACGAACAGTTCTACAGAGACAGCTATGTCTCAAAAAGCTATGTCTCAAAAAGCCACGAAGAGCCAACCTAGCGTCGCCACGGCCAGACGCGCTTGCCCAGCTCGAAGTTCACTTCACACGTGGTGCCGCAGGTGGTACGGATTCGGTCACACTTGAAGGTGAGTAGGTGTGGCGATCTTGTTTGCGACGCTGGTGCTCCCTTTGAGACATACAGATGCAGTCGTTGCCGCAGACTAATCAAGTAGCCGGAAGGCGCCAGCGATGGTGGCGCCGTCGTCTAAAAATCACCCTTCCATTCTCATTCCAATCCGAGCAAAACGTGCTTAATTCCATTCCCATTCAATTCCTTCGAGCGATGTCCTCATTCTATTCCCATTCCATTCCGGCACCCCAACAAGGTGGAATGAATTCGGAGTCATTCCAATTCCGGAATGGTAACTATGCAACACTGCTCAGGACTCAACCGATGCAGACGATGATGGCGGCTTCCTCGGTGCCAAAAACCAATGCTCTGGCTCAAGAACAGCCGGGTGATTCAGAGCTCAGTCTTCTACTTATTACCTCGGAGAGAAAACCTTTCGGTTACCTCAAATTTTTGCACGCAGCCTTCATCGTTTTGTCTCCTCAACACCATCCTGTACACAAAGAATTTTGGTCCTACGGAAACAACGTACCTACTCGTCGCCCCCCAAAAACACTCCGTGAGGACATTTCGGAGCCTGTCACGACGAGCCCTTCTGCGGTCATCTCGGCTTTCTCCCGCACCTTAGCGTGCATACGCCTCAAGCATTACTGGGCGAAGCTGACTGAGAGCGTAAAGCGGTATGTTAGAACCTGTTGTTACTGTCATAGGCGGGAGATCCCGCCGAACAAGGCAGCGAGATTTCTGCAGCCCATAGATCCCCCAGAAGTACTCTTTCAACAAGTTGCGATGGTCCTTTTGTTGACTTCTTTTCTCTGTCCTCGTTTTGGCAACAAGTGGATCATTGTTGAAAGGGATTATTTGACTGGTGGTTTGTGAGACCAGTGCCATTTCTCGGGGCACTGCCTTAGAGGTCACGAAGTTATTCGTTTAAAACATAGTACTTCGCCATGGTGGTAATCACAGACAGAGGAACTGTTTTCACTGCGCGACTGCTTTACGAAGTTCGGAAGCTTAGCTACACCAGCCACCGTAAAACACCGCGTATCACCTTCACAGTATTAGACTCACAGAACGGTTCAACAAGACAATAGCAGATATGATTTCAATGTAGGTAGGCATTAACCACAGAAACCTCGATATCTTTCCATATGTGACTTCCGCCTACAATATGGCGGAACCAGAAACTAGGTGCGTTCCCCGCGGGGCCCATTTGCGAGCTGATGCTGTCCATGTTGCACGGATGAAACCTTATAACGCTCATGAACTCAACCTCGGATAACTGTGGTGTTGCGTAAAACAGTCTTTTCTCTTGTTTTTCTGTCTAGAGGAACTGTTGGTAAAGCTTCGTGACGATGCTTTTCAGTGGAGGGGGCAATGCGCAGTGCTATCATCGTGCGAGCCCAATAGTGTAAGTCTCACAGCGGCTTCCCTGTTACAATCTCCCCATCTGGGTATGCGTCAAAGCGCCTGTATGAAAGAACTGAAAGGAAGACAAGGAAGAGAATCTTGACGCGCTTTGCCGGTATTGCCAGTGCTACTGCATCGCGGCCTAGTGTGTTTTGTCCCGTTGTGTCTACGCCATTAGACTCTCCGGTTCCATTTTTCCTGTGACAATATGGCATACCATTAGCCCAAATTTTCTTTACTTATCCGAATGGTTAGAGTAACTTGTTCACGTTAGAGACTGTACCTTCTGTTGTTAATACACAGCAATCTACCGAAAAAGAATTCTTTGAGATTACCATTGTAACTTTTGATGCAGCGAACGTGCACATGGCTAGGGTTTTATGTATTGTTTTAACTACATTTCAAGGCACACCGACAAAGAATACATTTCCCAAACAAGCTTTTAGCGCATGCACCTTTGAAACGGCAGCATTCCTGATTATATCGAAACTTCATGATATTTGCCCGGTACGGAGACTAACTGACTTCTTCTTCAGATTCCCTCACTTCCAGTTGTCAGTTGCTTTCAGAATAAAATGTTAACGTCAACACGTGCACCCATTTATCATGATTTTGTTAGAGAAAAGCGCCGTACAGTTTGTTTGATTACACTCTAACAATTTTTATCGGAGGGCAATTCAAGCATATGAGGAGTTTTATTTATTTGCCATCAATAATTAGTTCACAGTGAAGTCTGGAGAGTACCACAATTACGCTTTACCACCGATTTATACATGCCTGCAGAGTAATACGGTTACGAAAGACGCCGTATATCTTATTTTGTCGACACAATGTCATAAACTATAATATACAATGAGCTGCTGCGGCTACTCTAACTTTAGAGTTAGCATTACAGATTTGATTCATTGTAGTTTCTCCACGAATACAGGTTTCCTTCTTTTCCATCTTCAAAATATTAAAACCGTTTCAAATCTCTATACCTGTGTTTCACGAGAACAGTCGCTAACTATATCAGTACGATTGAGCACAGGTAGTACTTCTGCATCAAATCATTTACCTGAAAATTCTGCGTGACAAACCAATCGTTTATTAAAAGCAGTCACTTCGTGCCTAATTGGAATGAATACGTAGGGCGTTGAAGTGGCAGATACTTAATATCACATACGAAACCTATGTCGGAATGCCAATATTCTCTATTAAATATATCGAAGTTCAAGCGTAGAGATACTTCAAGACGAGAAGGCCCGAGTGCAGAAAAATGATTCAAAGATGATAAAAGAGGTTCGTTTAAAACATAATGAAACAAACGAGGTAAATAATAAATGGTAACTGTTGTGCAATATGGGGCAGACAAATGATATTCTACAATTGTGCACGTCTGATTGGGCTTCCATAACATCTAAAAAAAGTAGTAGAAATCTTAGGCCTTCCATAAAAACGACCTGTTGTGTTTCAAAATTGATATTAACAAGGCAGCAAAGGTATTAAATTGATGATGATAAGACATCTAGTGAAGCATCACCAATTTTCTTTCCAACTATTAGCTGTGATCTAAAACCAAGAAAATATTCGAGAGCGGTTCAAAGATTCGCACCAATTATGTGGAAATTTTTTGTTTTTTCTACGGTTGTGTTATGCCCCCCAAAACTGCAAAAGATATGTTTGGGCATATGGAAATATCAAGTCATCTGAATATTTTTCGTGTATCCTCGCAAAAAGTTACTAAGACTTCACATACTGTATTGTTCTTAAGTGACACAAGAATTACGCGCACCATGTCTTAAATATTAAAATTATGTAAAAATATTATTCATTGTTACACATTCGGTGTTTCTTGAATAGCACATCACGTGATGTGTGGACATGCGGTGCTTACAATGTATTGTGGAGATCAACGTGAGCCCATACTTTGCATATCAGAAAAAAGAGACGGTTTTAAGCATCTCGATGTGGTGGGGGCATTGCTTTATTATACCCATTACTATGGTCACTGAGCTTCTTTGAGTATATCCTATAATATAGCTTCTTTTGACCCTAGTATACACATATAAATACAGCAAGAAATGCAGCATTTTCCCACAATATACTTGAAAGAATTGAATGCCAAAAATAAATTGTGAAAATAAAATATCATGACACACTTTGTCTGCATACAGGGCCAGAGAAGCACAAACAAACAGAAAACAACACCCCTATTCACTCATCATCCTTTATATTTGCCGTTGTGTGATTCCAATAAGAGGTTTTTTTTTGGTGTTAGTTTATTTAGGCGAGTTGGCGATTTTCACAAAGAAGTGGCTCGCTCTAATAAATTAGGGTATTTTTTGCGCTAAGTCCTTTTTTCCATTTAATGTATATCTATGAGGCAAAGAGGTTAGAGTAAAAAGAAACATTGTGAATTGCCCATTTGCGTTTTGTCCTCAATTTTCTTTCACTTTTCTTTCTTTTCTTTTTTGACCATGACCATTTGTAGTCGGAAAATTTTATATGCAAGAAATCTCTCCAGGGGTTCTTTTTGTGGTAATAATATTATAAAGCGGTAAAAAATATGGTACAGTTTTTTCAATAACACGCAAAATGGCCTGAGGAGTACTGTTGAGTCAGACCTGAATTTATGAAATAATTCTTCTGCATTTTCGGGCCTTCAAGTAAAAATAAAGCCAATTCTTCATCATAAACGAACTACAGCTTCTCGGTAACAAACGCTTTTTGTTCTGTATGCAGAAACGTGTCTATGTAGATAATTAAATTTCTCAGCGGCGTTGCCCAGCAACATTTAGGGACACGTAGCGTTATTCGGTGAGACTGAGCTTGCGGATCAGTACTTTTGTGGAACGAAGAACGTGCCAATCTTCAACATGGGCACTGATTTAATTTCTCGTTTTTATAATGACTCCGACAATTTTTGTAAGATATACCCTTTGCACCTACATCTTGAAACAGTTTTGAGGCTCGTTTTATCAAAGTACTCTTTAGTCAATGAATTTTCAAAGGAATCAAAGCTTTTTAATATTAGGTTGGTTTGCACCTCTCACGTCGGAGTGTTTCCCCGCAATGTTTTTGGCAATATGTCCTGCTGGCTGTCTCTACACAAACTATTACGATTGTTCTATATTCGCACAAACATAATTCACAAGCTAAATATCTCCATAATCCTAACTCCACTGGCCACGCAAAAAGAGTATGGGCACCCGTATGTGGAGCATGGGTATTCTTGGTTGGCGAAGATTATTTTCTATCAACCGCACTGTAATTGTTTTAAGCATGTCACTGTCCTACAACCCAAAATTTATGTTGTCTTATCCAAAAAAATAGATAACGTTTGATTTATTGCAAGAAAGCAAAGCAGAATAAAGTGTCATTCAGACATCGTTCCTGAAACCAGTATATCATAACCCAGCGGAGGCATTCCACCGTTATCCTTAACAGCAGAAAAATAAATACTTTTTTTGATAACAAAGTTATCCCTTCGTTTTTAAAATTAAAAAAACGCACTACAAAAACGCATTTTACTTAACCACGAAATACAACTCATGCCCACATAAGAGAAACTGTACCACCCGTATAAATATTAATTTGCGAATTTACTCAAGTAAAGAATATATGAAGACTTTGAGTAGCTAAATTTTTGTAGGCTAAACTTTTTCCGTTCGGAAAGGTTGTAGGTTAACCCTAGGGGGCATCCTGTACCCGAAGTAGTGACATTTCAGGGCTATTTTCGTTAAAGCCACACGTATGTGAATTCGTTTGGTCACGATTCTGATATATGTAGACGTCGTCTTCCATTAAGCGAAATCCAATATTCAAAACCGTGTGACACGGTACATCACCATTTCTTTCTTTTTAGTAAGTATGTGCATTATCTCCTCTACATTTTCGCGATGGGACCCCGCATCGCTTTCAATTCCTCTAGTTGGGAATCCATTGTTTTTCAACAGGTGAAGAAAAGATGCTGTGCTTCTAAGTGTGCCACAAGAGCTGTTTCTGGGAATTAAAATTTTGGAATCACAGTTGCGACCCCACAAACTGCAAAACCTTTGGGGTGAGCATCTAAATAACAGGGTTTAGCTCCACAGACATTTATAAGGAAGTAATGCAAAACACTTTTTGCGTTGCCCAAAAAGATTGCGAAGCGAAAACTGCGGGCCATCGTACAAAATTGCGAGATGTCGTGTGCATTAAACATATTGAGTGTTTTCGGAACAACTTATCTTTATATGTCGCATACTACGGCTGATAGTTGTCGCTAGCACACGCACACGGGTGTGGGTGCACTGCGAGATATTCCTATTGAGACACAGGAAAGATAGAAGATTAGGATCGATGGCAAAGATACCTGTAAAAATTGCGATATTGCTAATGTGGGAGAACACGTCACTGAAACAGCTACCGCGTGCTGAATTTCAATGCTTGAATTTTTTCATCTCCCGAAGCAGAATCAGTCTCTTTTGTACCATCATGGAGCGTGCCTCTACTGCATTGGTGGTGCTGCAGAAAAATTGTGCGTGGCAGTTGCGCATCGCGGCTGGTGAAGATCTTGACACTCTCCACAAAAATTTGTGCAGTTAGTGAGGATGGGCTCTGCAACCACTCCTCACCACACGGTTGCAGTGCTGGTAACAACTTTTTTCACACTGTGCCCGCCTACTCGAAGGCCAGTCATCAACAACATCTTTGTCGTCGTTGTCGTCGTCGCCGTCTTGGGCTTGTGTACGCCCACTGCAGGGCAAAGGCCTCCCCCATTAACCTCCTTTTATCCGGTCCCGTGCTAACAGCGACAAATATACCCCCCCCAAACGTTTCTTCATATCTGCCAATCTAACTTTCTGCTGCCCCCGGCCACGCTTCCCTACATTCGAGATCCACTATGTTACCCGAAATGACCAACGGTTATAGTGCCTTCGAAGTACTTGTACTACCAACGTACTTTTGTTTTCTGTATTTTTAATATATCCTTAAACCGCATTTGTTCCCTGACCCATTCCGCTCTCTTCTTGTTCTTCTCCACTTAGCCGCGGATCTTCTTCTAGAGCAGGGGGCCCCATGACCGGGGGGGCCATCATCCTGACTGACTCTCAGTCTGCCCTCCTCAATCTAAGAGCTGCCGACCAGCCAGCCAGCTCCAGCGGCTATGTGGAGCGGCCGCTGGCGGCCAAGCTCCTTGCAGTTGAGCTTCAGGGGTATCCACTGCGACTTCACTGGCTTCTATTGCAAGTGGGCATCACTGGCAACGGGGTTGCAGACGCCCTGGCCAAGGGCGCTGCTTGCCAGGCAGGGGTACCAGTTTCTCGAGATCTGGTGTCATTCGACGCTGCAAGGACTATCCTGGCACGAGTGGTGGAGGGTCAAAATCCAGATGCTCGAGTGGTCAGTGGTCACGCCCCACGGCTCCTGCCCGGCCGCATCAGTAGAGACGCCCGGTCGCTCCTGCTTCGCCTGCGGCTTAAGTGCTCCAACGTGGGAGCCCGCTTGCACCACCAGGGCCGCCGGGTGTACCCCACCTGCGTCGACTGCCCAGAGCCCGAGACGGTCGAGCACTCACGGTGCTCTTGCCACCAGCACGACACCGCGAGAGAGGAACTCTGGACAGCATTCAGCGACTCGGGGTACCAAGCCACAAGCTGGAAGACTTCCTGTTCACCCACGGGATCGTACGCTTTACGAGGGGAGGTCTTCCAGCACCTCCTCAACTTCCTAGTTGTGACAGGACTAGTTCAGTGCTTGTAGCCGTCGCGCCTAGGACGATACGAAAGCGAACATAGACTGTGCCCCACTCTCTCCTTCCTTACTCTTTCTTCCTTGCCCATCCTTCGAAACCCCCCTTCCCGTCCCTGGACTGGGTTGTATGAGGGTGAACTCCTCGACTGAGTTCAACAATATCCCCAGCCCTTTTTCTCTTCTTTCTTTCTAATAATCACCACCACCACCCATACCTATCATCCTCCGTTCTATTTCTAGCTGATTCGTCCTGAATTTATTTTGAACAGTGTTATTGAGCCTCCAAGTTTCTGACCCGTATGTGACTACAGGTAAGATGCAGGTGTCATACACTTTCTTCTTCAAATACAATGGCAGGCTGCCATTCATTATCTGAGAATGCCCGCAGAATTCACTCAATACATTTTTATCCTTCGAAATATGTATGCCTCATGGTTTGAATCTGGGGATCACAACTTAGTTTAGGTAGATATATTGCCTTACCACTTCCACTGCCTCGCCAGCTATGTCAAACCGATGTGCTGTTTCGAGGTCGTTACTTTAGATCATTACTTTTGTTTTCTAGATATATATTTTCTGGCCCACGGTTCTACTCTGTTGTCCAGTGCAGTAAGCATGCTTTGCAATTCTTCCATGGAGTAACCTAGCAAGGCAACAGCATAAGCAAATCGGAGGTTAGTGAGTGTATTCTCTAATAACCCCTTCTCACCCCGTTCCTTATCCAATATTCGGAATACTTTTTGTGAACATGCTGTGAATAATATTGGAGAGATTATTTCTCCTGGTCTGACGCGTTCTTTATAGGTATTTTAGTGCTCTCCTTATAGATGATGATGGTATCTGTTGACCCACGCTAAATGTCCTCTAGTATTCTTACACAATGCTCGTGTATACCCTGCTTCCGTATAGCCTGATTGACTCCTGAAGTTTCGATCGAGGGTGTGTTCAGATAAGGACAGCCAAAGTGGTGCCATGACCATTTTTTGTTTGAGATAAAACTTTAATATTGTGTAGAGCATTGTACCTTCACTATGGAACTGGCATTAGTTTAGTGCGTAACGCCACAGTTGATTTAATAAAAAATATTTAGAACGCGATTGGTCCGGGCTACTTTCCACATTGCTTGGTGTGGCAACTTTGTGGTCCTGTACAACGAAGTGAAATTTTTTTCCGAATTTTCATAATTTTTAAACAAATATTCGCAAAGTTTTCTGCCCGATTGACGAAAATTGAATTTGGCAATATTTATATTTTTTTAGGAAAATATTTCTCAAACTTCGTAGCGAGAGCAATGACGTTAAAAAGTGGCACTCCCAAAAATTTTTTTTTACACATCGCCCTAAAGGCTTACCTGTATAGTTTTTGAGACGTGTTTACGAGGGGCTGCTGAACACCATATACTCCTCTCCATGGACTAATAGGGAAATTTATCAAAATACCGCTTCGTCAAATGCGACAAAAAATGAAAATTTTGAAAAAAGACCCACCTTCCGACGTCATTTTAAAAAAATCATGTTTCTCAATTTTCGCGATATTTACACAAAATGGCATTCAATTCCTGAGTATTCTAGTAAGCTAAACATTTGTTGCATTATTTTTGTTCTAACTATGAAAAATGAGATCCCAATCAACACACTTTTTAATATCCGATCAACGGTTCAGGTGCAGTTCACAGTGAAAAGGGCAAATAATTATGGCGGTTTCTTACATTTTAGAAAACGAAAGCGACTTATATAAAGAAAACTGATCATAGTATTCATATTTACCATCGCTCAACTTGTTAGTTGCAGTAGGAATAAAAATAATTGTCAAGTTTCTGCGCTTGTTTCTCCCACCAGAGTAAGGCTACCATTTTATTTCTTTATCGCCTTTCCCCTAGCTGTGTCATAAACCCATATGTTTGATTTCTGACGCTGCTTAACCGCACATTATTGGTAATTTACCCCATTTATAAGCAAGCAACTGGAACTGAGAATATTTGACATGGATCGTCATAGTCAAATGTGTATTAACGTTCTACCTGCTGTTACATGCGAAGTGCTAACTGCAAAATAACTTCGTCTTCCCAACTGTCCGTCGTTCAGGCTCCCGGGGGTAATAAATAGATGTGCTTCTTGAACATTTTGTTTTTAGCTGTTGGAAAGATAAACTTTTATCCCACTACAAAATCTGACAACTTTTACATTGGACACTTCAAGGTTAAGGGGAAGCTGCAGTTGTTTATTTCCAAGGATATTCGAAGTGTCGGCAAGCAGAAGTGAAAACCGTCGCTGCCTTTCCGAGACCGAGTTCGATGTTGTATACCTTCAATTATTTTGTTTGAGTTCGCTATTTCCGGGAGGATACGGGATGCCAGAGTAATTGATTCATTGATTGATTGTAGGGTTTAATGCGCCGACGCAACGTAGGCGATGAGGCGTGCCGTAGTGGAGGTCTCCGTTTTAATTTTGACCACCTGGGGATCTTTAACGTGCGCCGAAATCTCGTACACACGAGAGGTTTTGCTTTTCGCCTCCATCAGAAAAGCGGCGGGCGCGGCCGGGAATTGAACCGCGACCTCGTGCTAGCAGCAGAACGCCTTATCCAATGAGCCACCGCGGCGGGTGCGGGATGCCGAGTACCGGCGGAACATTTTTGCTTTTCTTTTCTTTGTTCTCAAATGGGGCGATATCGCCATCGCCAAGATATAGCACGACGAAACTCACTTTTCCAGGATGCTGTACACGAACTGTTTAGTACTTCAGTGCGGCTTCGCTTGAAGGTCAATGCAAAATATGCACAGCAGCTTGATGCTTGACAAGGCTCTCCACGCCATCGTGCGCACTTTTGTCATATCCGGTTTCAGTGAAAGCCACTTTGTCACCCTACATTCACTTCTGTGCCACTCGAGAACTGATATTTGCTCTTACATTGGGTGGCACCACCGTTATTTATACAAATTATTAAAGCGCATATTGATGCATGCTCTTCAAGATGTCGCTTGATTTAGATCATGTAGGAAAGAATCTATGATTTCGACCAACCCCAAGCATGCATGAGCCGAATCACAGACTGCTCCCGCAAAGAGTCGTTGTAGTCTTTCTCGACATCGCAACGCACGTCAACACACGTCTTTGCCTCTGCGGTGAATGGTCTCATCTACCTTCGTCGGGAAGTAATTACTACAGCATAAGCAAAGCCTCTGACCACTGTTTGTCAGATCTTTGAAGATCCTTGGAAATAAACAACTGCAGCTTCCCCTTAACCTCGAAGTGTCCAAAGTAAAGGTTGTCAGATTCTGTAGTGGGATAAAAGTTTATCTTTCCAACAGCTAAAACAAATGTTCGAGAAAGCGCATCTATTTATTATCCCCTAGAGCATGAAAGACGGACAGTGGGGAAGACGAAGTTGTTTTGCAGTTAGCACTTTGCATGTATTAGCAGGTAGAACGGAAATACACATTTGACAATGACGATCCCATGTAAAATATTCTCAGTGCTAGCAGCGAGGTTGCTTGCTTATAAATGGGGTAAATTACCAATAATGTGCGGTTAAGCAGCGTCAGAAATCAAACATATGGGTTTATGACGCAGCCTAGGAAAGGCGATGAAGAAATAAAATGGTAGCCTTACTCTGGTGGGAGAAACAAGCTCAGAAACGTGACAAATATTTTATTCCCTACTGCCACTAATAAGTGGAAACGATGGTAAAAACGAATACTATGATCAGTTTTCTTTGATATCAGTCGCTTTAGTTTTCTAAAATGTAAGAAACAGCCATAATTATTGTCCTTTTTTCACTGGGAATGCTACTCAACCGTTGATCGGACATTAAAATGTGTTAAATGGGACCTCATTTTTTCGAGTTAGAACAAAAATCATGCAACAAAATGTTTAGCTTTCTAGAATCCTCAGGAATTGAATGCCATTTGTGTAAATATCGCGAAAATTAAAAAAACATGATTTTTTTTTAAAATGACGTCGGAAGGTGGGCTTTTTTTAATTTTCATTTTTGTCGCATTTCACGAATCGGTATTTTGATAAATTTTCTTAGCAGTGCATTGATAAGAGTATGAGGTGTTCAGCAGCCCCTCGTAAACGCGTCTAAAAAACTATACGGGAGAAGCCTTTAGGGCGATGTGTAAAAAAAATTTTTTAGGAGTGCCACTTTTGAACGTCATTGATTGCTCTCGCTACTAAGTTTGAGAAATATTTTCTCGAAAAAATACAAATATTGCAAATTCAATTTTCGCAAATCGGGCAGAAAAGTTTGCGAATATTTGTTTAAAGAATTATGAAAATTCGGAAAAAATATCACTTCGTTTTACAGGACCCCAAAGTTGCCATACCAAGCAATGTGGAAAGTAGCCCGGACCAATCGCGTTCTAAATATTTTTTTATTAAATCAACGATGGTGTTCTCACTAAACTAATGCCAGTTTCATGGTAAAGGTACAATGCTCTACAGAATATTAAAGTTTCATCTCAAACAAAAAATGATCATGGCACCACTTGGCTGTCCTTATCTGAACACACCCTCGAGTCAAATGCTTTTTCATAATCTATGAAGCAATAGGTGTTGGTTCAATATGCTCCGCGCGCTGCTATTTTACCTTATTGATCGTGTTATTTTGGTTCATTGTTCATTAGCCTTTACGAACACTGATCGTTCTTTGGGTTGACTGAAATCTAAGGTAGCAGAAACACTAGTATGATTACCTTTTTACATACCTTGTGGACGACAGACACCTGATCCGTCTGTTTTTTTCAATTTTTTTATCTCACCTTTTTTATGAATTAGGACGGTATTCGCGTTGTTCGATCATTTCGGTACACTCGCAGTTTTAGGAATGCGTGTACTGGTTTGCCAGTTTTACTTGTACAATTTGCGCCCAATTCTTCAAGAAGTCTGAGGCTATCTGTGATTTGTCCCCTTCAATTTTAATAGCGTTTATAGCTTCTTCTATCGTTACTGGTGGGATGTTTATCTACTCTGAACTACTTACTCTTTTGGCCTTATCCTGGATGTCCCGGCTACTGGACAGTCCATATAGAACTACTCGGGTACTAATGAATAGTTTATTCCTTATTGGTGATGGTATTGGCTTTCTTGACTTTCAGTGCGTACATCTCATTTCTCCCCACGTCTAGGCGCCTCTTCAGTGCCTTTAGGCTGCCTCCGTTCTGTAGAGCATATTCGAGCCTTTCCACTTTATACTTTCGTATGTCAGCTGTGTTACACTTAATAATTACATTCGACATCTCTGCTAGTTTTATTCTGTCAGCTGGGGTGGTGATTCTCATGCTTCCATTTCGTAATTCAATCTTTCGCCTTTTGGGAATGTTTACCAGTATCCTGACTCGCCATCGTTCCCCAAATTCTACTCCACACTCAGTGATCATGCGTGAAAAAATTGTCGCTGGCTTCTTGTGCTGTAAACTCTGCTTCCTCGGTGAAAGCCGAATATCGGTTAGGCTGCGCGATCCTGAATTTTTAACTTTTTTCTTACCGTTAGCTCCTTGATCGGCTTGTTTCGTACAAGCTTGTTAGGTTTCCTCCTCAAACATGGTTTAATAAATTAACAAATATGCCCGACGACGAAGCCATCTTCAGGAATTTCGACGTTGTTGCGCGCATTGATATTTGCATGTGGAGTTTTAGGCAGAACGCTAGGATCCACACTGGAAGTATGGAGTTGCGTAAGAATACGGGGGGAGAGGACAGGAACCTTTGACAGCAGTTTTGATTGGTGCGTTCGAAGCAATGGCATTCTTCGATGTAGTCAATGCACTCTCGGTCTACAGAAAGGAAGGTCAGGCCCGAGAGTGATGGAATATTCTTCACTTGCTTGAGGATAAGCCTAACTCAGAAGTCTCGCCAACACAACTGCAAACATTCGCTCAAGAAAGTGGGGTCCAGATCACCACAATGCCTCTGGTGTTCAGGAAGACCGCTGTACAGATGAGACGCGTTGAAATTGCCTAGGATTTGCCAAAAGCAAGTGGAAGAATTCAGGTAAAAAAACACGTCCTTTTCTTCATCATCGCCTTAAAAAAAGCCAGAACCAGAAAAGTGTGTCCGGTTGTACGGTCAACGACTTAGAAAAGGCAAAACGCACTGAGGCCTTGACCACTGGTCACCTATAGTGGTCGGCCACACGGCTTCCTGACCAGGAGCACGGAAGCCGACAGTAGTGAGCCTGATCGCCAAAGTTATGGTGTGAAAAGCAAACATCTGTTCCGGGAGGGTTACTCCGGAAACGCTCTGTCGAAGGTTATGGATGCAAGAGGAAGTGTGGGTGACGTCGCTCCCCACCCGGCATCGAGATGCCATTGCTCGTACCGGCAACGACGAGCTGATCTAGGCGGTCGAACAGCCGGTCCACAACGGATGGAACGTATTGCTGGTTTGTAGCTTGGGTGGACGAAGATGATATCTCCGCGGTGGAGGCAGCTTGACGGGTGGGGGTCACAATTTTCCGTCCCCTTCTCAGCCAGGGTAACAAGCGCATTTCAAATATTTTGTGCAGGAAGTGACCCAAAATTCTCTGTACGTATCGTGGAAAAGCATGCACAAGCAGCTCGCGCCACCATAGCGTTGTGCACGGTACGTGCACTAGTGACAAAGTGTTGTCGTATGTGTCGTAACAACTTATGATTGGACTTGCGCTAAACAAACGGCGACGAGGGAAGGAACGACAAGGACGAGCGCACGTTCCAGCACGTCCGCGCACGTTCCTCGTCCCCGTTTGTTTTGCGCAAGTCCAATCATGAATTGTTTCCAACTTGGCCAGCTTGCTGTGTTGTAACAACTTAATCTGATGCCGGTAGCCGAGCTCTTCACTGGACTACACTTCCCGCATACGCGAGCGCTCAGACAGGGCCGTGAGTTCAAGCAGGGCCATTTAGGTTGGTTTTGAGGACTTGCCGGTAGAGCGGTGCTGAACACAGTTACAATGTCCGCGACCTCATCCCACACAGTGGCCGAGAGAGGCGCGATGACGGGGCGGTGCTTCGTCGGGTCCGACGTATTCCCTGATAGCAGAAAACAGCACTTCACCTGCTGAAACCAGGTAGTAGGATTTCGACACCACTATGGCGGCAGCAGGGTCGGTGCGGTAAAGGGAAGCGATTGCGACCAGCGGTAAAAGCTGGCTCTGGTCGCCTTCAGCAACCAGCGGCAAAATTGGGGTCTGGTAACCGGCAGCCATGGCTCTATTTTCTGACCGGTGACGGGCAACAGAAAATCACGTCCATGTCACCAATTTTAAGAGGTAAGGTCACGCGAGAAAAACGCACCAGACATCTTGCTGCAACCGGAACTTAATTATTTATTCTCTGGGCAACTGCTCACGGCAAGTACCCGCGGTAGAGGATGATGATAGAGCATATGCGATGTTCATGATTAGGCGCTACTGCTGTGATGATTAATGATGTCGTACAGTTTCTTTCACTTCTCTTTATTAGTATCCCCCTGCCGAAGACACAGCCGTCCTGGCGCCCTATGGCGAGGTGCAGCACAATATGATCGTAATTGGGCTTCAGGCGAGCGAGGTGCATGATTTGCGTACAAAACGAGGAATGTCATCCGATGGCTTGACTGGATCAACAACGTAATTAACGGGGGAGGATGAATCAACAACGCACTAGGGTTCCTGATATTTAGAATAGAGCTTTGAGGAGAAGCAGGTGGAGAAGATGGTATATAAACGCCCAACCAGGCCGGGTGGAATGTAATAATTAGATCAGTAATCCCAGTCATGGATACTGCTGCAGTTGTGCTTGGTCGTTTCCACTTGATGGAACTTGTGAGCAGGCGGCACTCATTTGCGTGGTGCACTGCGTGGGACAGAAGACGGTATTTGTCCGCATACGGGCTGTAGGGAAGGATGATATCTATTGTACACTGATGGTTCCGATTGGTGTAGCAAAAGGAGGGTTAAATCCTGTAGCAATCTGCACGGCCGTATTATAATGAAAGGTTACAAACGGTAGCATGAAATTCCAGTTCAAAAGTTCGGTCATGACATACTTTGTGATCATGTCTCTGAGCGTATGGTTGAATCTTTCTGCCAGTATTTGATTTGTGGATGGTAAGCAGATGTGGTGTGGTGCACCATTTTTGCATTAGGCGAGGAGCGCTTCAACGGCCCGAGCGAGAAGTACACGTCGTCCACCGTTTGTAAATATTCTCTTGATATACCGTGGCGTAGAACGACGGAGTGCATTTTGAATGCGCCAACCTCACGTGCCGTGCCAGCTTGAAGCGCTGCTGTTACGCATAACGCGTGAAGTAATGTACGACCACAATTACCCAACGGTTCGCTAAAGAAGTGTACATCCGAGCACAGTTTTGATCAAGGCCAACACGCTTACATGACTAACCGGACGCTGGAGTGGCTTCAGAGGGCCGGCTGGCTTGGGGCGAGGTGTGGTGCGTCGTTCACACTCAGTACAAGGCACAAAGGAATCGACGAGAAAAGCGGTACATGCTAGGGTGACTAATATATTTGACTTTTAAATGGGTGTTTGGGCGTCCCGCATGGGCACTCTGCGGATCATCATGATCAGCGCACACACTCTGCGCGGAGGATCCGTAGGAGAACAAGAAACCACTTGCGGCTTTATAAGCATGTAGGTTGTGACGGTAGAAAATTTTGTCACGAATGTCAAGTGAAGCAGCGTGGATACGCGCTGATCTAGGATGAGGAAGGTTGGACAGTGTAATCAGAACTTTGACAATTGAAGCGATTCAAGGGTCGTTTTTTGCTGAGAAGCCATATCTTCGAGAGGTAGCTTGTGACAAGGGAGTGTTTATTCTCCTGAGGAGTTCCGTACTATCAGACATATGGGAGCGAGAGGAGGGCGTCAGAATCAGAATGCTTGCGGCCGCATCGATATATAACATGGATGCGGATTTTTTTAAACGGAAGCCCCAACCAGGGAGTCATCCAATGCGGTCTTTGAGAGAAGGCAGCCAGCACAATTCCTGGTGGTCGGCCCACAACATTAGCGGGGCTGCCAAAATAGTAGAGGTGGAATTTGCTGAGCACGCACACTATGGCCAGGCACTTCTTTTCGGTCACGGATGATTTCGACTTTTTTTAGTATGATTATGATTATGATTATGAGTATGATTTTAGTAAGATACGCTACAACATACTCGTCGGATTTTGGGTTTCCGTTTGCGCGAGCACTACACGGAGTCCGACGCCAAGTTCGTCAGTGTGCACATTAGTAGGAGCAGTTGGGTAGAGGTGCCGCAGATGGGTGGGGAGATTACCAGACATCGCAAGGAGAAAAATTGGTCCGGAAAAAACGAGAACCAAAATAGTACCGGCATCTGTAGTACGGATTGGATGGTGAGCGCGATTTGGAGGAATTTTTAAAAGACCATTTGTAGTTACAACGTTATAAACGCTGACGTTCTTGAAGAGATGACTGACGAGGGACCACGTTTTGGCTGATGGAAGTATCTCACTAACCACGTGTAGAAAGTTGGAGGAGTCCCGCGGGCAAGAACAACCAGATTGGTCCAGCTCTTTAAAACCTGTTATTATAGCAGACGTCCGACCGCAATCCATAGGCGAGTTGGAGACCTCGTGGAAACACTATTGGCCTTACTGAAATAGTTACGTCCACAACCTACCATATTCAAGGATAACGGAATTGGCAGCGCTATGAACTAAGATGTTTTTCATGGCACAATTCTGGGAATTGGGCTCGAATAAAATGTCAAATTCATAGAGACTAGTTTGGAAGACACCAACGGAAGAGAAAGGCCATATTGGGCAAGGACTATTGATGTTCTCGAAAATGTAAAATGGGTCCATTGCGTCGTGTTCGTCATCAGAGTCTTCAACAAGTGCAGATAAGGCAGGACCTGCTATAGAAAGTTCTTTACTTCTGCAGTCAAATGGAGAACAAGACTGCTTAGAAAAGTTCACGCCTAAGATGACGGCACATGTTTAGACCTCTGGAGCGCAGTGAACTAAATTCCTGAATAAATGGCAGCCCAAGCAGAGGACCACCTACCATAACTTAAGAATGTGGAGGAACCCATTACCAAACCAAGGTATGTAACCACCTTGTCGCACAAAACATTACCAAAAATGCATTCTAATGTATTTCAAAATAATACAGTGCATTGCGAACGAAAGTATTTCAAATTCACGCTCATCGCAGACATCGTTGCATTCGTATCTGCTACGTCATTTGTTCGAGCACTATAAAGAGAATTTCAATGGCGTTTTAAGGATAAAATCGAGTAAGGATATTTTCATTCAAGGCAGTTTGGCGACGTTCATATTAAATGTTGTCTACCCGGTGACTTTTCGTTCATTCATTCCGCATCTAGTTTAGCGGTATGTCGGGGACTTTGGCCGAGGCGACGGCGAGCATCGCTGGCTGAAGGTGGGCGTTTTAACACTACGGTCCGAAGCGGGTAAATTATGGGGTACAATGGTGATCCTCTATTGACCACTGGTCATTATAGCGTGAATCGCTAGCTTCAGAGGGTTCAACGTGTGCGGTAGCCGTACCTTGTTGCCTGGAGTCGGCCAAGAGACCAGCGGGTGATGTGGCCAGTAAAGCCCCATGAAAAGCAAACGGCAACCTTGCGGACAAGGTCAGTAAGGTACTCGTATTCGCGTCTCCACAACGGCCAGCGTTATATAACTGTTGCTTACGCGGCGGAAATTCTTGGTGCAATATTTCGCTGACTCTTCCAAGGCTACTTCACTGGCGAGAACTCCAAATTCAGGACACAAAGTTCGGTCTTTGAAGACAGAACCGGAGGGCTGAAGAGTTTTTCTTTACACTTCTTCAATCATGCGGTCTTCGCATTGATCGCCGCGGTCGCCATTGTCTTAAAGGTCTTGTTGCCGCACCAGTTCTTTGCGCACGATGCGGCGGTTTGTGTCTGCCAAATCGGGCAATGGGTGGTAGTCTACATTAGCGACCGTAGTTGAGGTATTCAAGCGAATTAAATGTTGGCGTAATATGTCGACTCTTCAATGTTTTATGTGTGGCATTGCTGAATAGCGCCCGCCACAGACTCCAGTTTCCCTTTTTCTATCAAAAATTAGAGTTAGTTTATACTTTTCAATGTATGGCCTACTTGGCTTCCTAGACGTTTGAGGATGAGCAATTGTCACAGTGGCAGTATTTCCTCGATGTACCGCAATTACCCGACTCTAACGCGCCCCCCTTCTAACGGGCACCTGATTTCCTGGCAAAAAATCTAAAAAACTTGCTCTTGCGATTGTAACGCGCACGGAACTTTGTGAGCAAGAAAAAACAAATGCGAGAGAAACGGCCGATTTATTTTTCGAAGTTTATCTCACTCATCTCACTCCTCGCCGCTCTCCGCTGACCACAACATCTCGTCCTTGGTGCCGTCAAGCGCGTTCGCGATGCCACACTTCATAACGAACGTTCAACCATGATCGATGGGATCGTGGACCCACGCCTCACACGCCCTTCGTGCGAGCTTCTCCAGAGGCGCACACGTCAGCCGACCGCTCGTTTCTGAACGCGTGGAGCCGCTACTGCCATTGCTGTTATTAAGCGCGCACGTGGAACGATTTGTGTGAACGCCGATAGAAAAGCCTAGGGTACCTATGCTTCCTGCGTCCGAAAATCGTTGCTAAAGGCTTTGGTGCCATTTGAGATGGCGATGGTCGATGGGCAGGACGAAAGTTTTGTTGTTTCGGCAGTTTCGGTTTCGCATCCGATTCTACGGCGCATGCGATTTTTCGACCTATTTTTCCGGAAAAAAGTGCGCGTTAGAATTGGGTAAAACAGTAAGTGGTGCAGTCTAGCGAGCAACGTTTGTGGCACTAAAGGGGCGTCTTTTCGGCTATGCTGTTCTGGCGACGTAGTCGTTGTAAGCGACCGAAGTTTTTTCTTGACAAGCAGTCCTACGTTGTCAGCATGTGTTAGTGGTTTTTTCAAGCTGATACTCGCCCTGCCATTCAAGAAATCACGGACATTGGAAAGCTGAAGCAGGGGCATCCCAGCGATTGTAATGGCGCACCCTCCTGTACTCTGTTAGCCGTTTTTGATTGTATTCATCAGCGTTCCTGAGAATGTTTGTGGTTTTCGCGTGGGACACCAGCTGGCATTGGTTGTGATTTTTGAAGACGACATTCTCAAGGTGGAGACATGGCATGGGGCCATGGTGGTTGGCTTGCGATTGTTGGCGTCAGTCTCTTAGCTCCGTCGCGTTGCATTTCCAGCACCTTACAGTAAGCGGTTATCGTCCGACAAGAATATAGTTAGGGAAGGGGGCAGGCTCCGAAGAGCTCAGGCTCAGATCCGTACGGGAGAGTTTAACCACTAGCCAAGCCACTGAAGCAGTATTGGTTGAGTCTAACACTGTGTGTACTTTTGTCAACCATAGTGTGAATAAATGGTGATTGTAATCTCTAAGACCCCAAACTCTCGGTTACACGTTGCCAGCATACAGAGCATTATCGAGATGTGGGCCTGGCAAAAGGTTATGTGGTCTGAAGAGCGACTTAGACTCTCTTTGCTAAATGAAACCACCAATACCGTCGTTCCTCGGTTACACGAAATTTCCCTGTGGTTCCGCCCCAACTACGGGTCTCAAAATGAAAACCCCCATTTTAAAGGGACACTGATGTGATATGTAAACATTGCGGGATTACTTGCGCAAATTGTAGTCCGGAGTCCCCAGGCCATGTTACGACCACTCTGAGTGGCGTTTACGTGATTTTATTTAGTAGAAAAATTAAATTGAAAATGCTGTCCTCCTCTTTTACGCTCGCACATTTTCTGCGGCTTTTCGTGTGACGTCGCGAGGAGCCGAGCTCGCAATTGGCTGCGCTACTGCACGGCTACCCGGCCTTCAGACAGTCAGTCGGCCCAGCGGTTTTGTCCGCCGCCCGCGGACGGGTCGTCGCAATTCGTTCGCTCAGTTGAAACGAAGCCAGGACACGTTTGTGAATGGAAGAATGGGCCTTTCTTTACTTGGTTAGTTTGTACACTGTATCTAGCTCCAAGTCAAGGTTCGCTTCACACAAGATCTGCACAAGCGCACATGCGACGCTTCGCTGACTGGTACGCCAGTAGGAAAATATAAGGCCTCTTGAAGGCGGGGAGAAGAGTCAGCGAAGTCAATATAGGTACTAAGGAAATAAAATCAACTGATATTTTTACCGTACAGCATAAAAATAGGGTTGCGCGAAGCACTTTTTTGCGCTGGGCGAAAAAGCACAGCGTTCAGCAGCACGACTACGCATCTGCGAACGCTTTTTCCGTCTACGAAATGCAATTGCTAGACGTGGAGCTATTCTGGAAACTCGGGGGAACGCTTACTGCACGAGCGCAATACAACAAGTAGTCACCTAAGCTGCTTAAAATGCCAAAACGGAATAAAAGTGTAAACTTGTTGTACAATATATACCTTATATTACCAAGATCAGCGGAGCCCGTTCCGTGGCCGAGCGGTCTGGGGCGCTAGGTATGTTGCCGCAACTGTTTTGCAAGTCCACGAGTTCGAGTCCCCGCGAGTACATGCTTTGTTTTTGTAAATTAACTTTTTCGCTTTCAGCCGATGTTTTCTACATTGAGTTCAACCTTTTTTTGGGCCGCAACATTCATGGCTCCACGAACTAGTTCACAGAACGCGCGCAGGCTGGCACTGGCGCGCTAGGCGAGTTCTCGTTGGCGTGCTGTTGCCATAAGCACCGACTGCTTGCGGGCAGTGGCACAGGCCAGAATGAACAGACCCTTGGCCTGGCGCGAACACGCCTTTTTACGGTACAGGCATGAGTGAGGCAAGCTCCAAATATGGGGAAAAACGAATGACATTTGGGCGTCTGCGGGTACGCGGAGGGCGTCCTGCACTGCGTAGGCCTCGGCTAGTGAATGCTACGATTCCAAGCCGTCCTGGGAGGCTTATCATTATGTATTTTTTACAGCTACACAATTTTGTATTTTTTTCAGAATTTATTTTTAAGCAGAAGCGTGGTACGATGATTTACGGAGTTATTGAGAATAGCCCATCAAACAACGCCACCAGTTGTGTTTACAGAACCGAACCGAAACTTGTTTGGTTGCTCACCTTGGGCATCGTCCAATCACGGTGCCCGCTCCTCCCAACGTCACAGCTTTAGCTGGTGCGGGCCCGCCGCAAACCGCGCATGGTAGTTTTACTTCTTTCGCGCTTTGTAAAATATTTACCGATTTGTCAACCGGATAAACGATGAAAAGTGTGCTAATTTGAGCCAGTCTACGCAGTGGAAGCAAAAACGGGAGCTTGACAAATTCACTTCAGTGTCCCTTTAAAACAATACTCGTCGTGTCTTGAACTTTTTTCAATTGCAGGATGACCTATAGCAACGCTAGTATTAGATATGGCGGACATTGAATGCCACGTTCTCATTCACTGGCACCAGACACACATTCGTGTTAAAGAAACGTTCCTTGTCCGGAAGCTGTGGGAGAGACTCGGGAACTTTCTTCACGGAAACGGTATGAGGAAAACAGTGGAGTTCCTTCTATCCTACATCCATCAGTGCAACCCAGAGGGCCTTGTCAAACTGTTGTTTTGTACAAGTGCATTGCAAGATGTCCATAACATAGCATTTCTCACCTCACCAAGACTCTTAACCTCGAACTGGAACATATGGTCCGAAACGGTTAAACGCAAATAAAGCTTTTGGGATATTCTGTACATATTTGAGGTCCAGGCTACCCAAGAACGAGAGATGTACACAATGCTCTCAGCAACATTGTTGAGATATCGGTCATGCTCGCCAAACGACACGGTGCTCCACGCATCGAGGACGGATCGTAATTAGTTTTTTACGAGAAAAACAGCGTATTTCATACGGCATCAAGCACGGTACTGGGGTGTGCGTTCGGACAACTGGTAAATACGACGTGTTATCTTCGATGATCCCAACCACGAGTCAGCCACAAGATGGCAAGCTGGGAGAGTTGGAATTGGTTCATAGTCTGTCTTGCACCCCGTCTGTCTTGTGCTGGTTGTTTTCTATCACAATCAGTCACAGCCTGAAGGATAGAAAGTACCCATTCTTTCCTGCAGATATAGTGTTCAGTTCATAATTTCGAAACAAGGATATCGGTAAGTTTCATCTCAGGACGTTGGATAAAATGTGTAATAGGCCACGAATATTCCGGTGCTATACAATTTTAGAAACAGGTTTGATGGTACCTCCCGTAAGCATATTGTACCCCCAATGAGCATTGAGGGTAGCTTCTATAACATTTTGACGGCACCTCTCCATGATAATAAGCATAATACTCATAAGCATAATTAAGTCCACAATAATCTTCTGTGATCTACACTGTTCTGGATGTGAATCGACGCTTCCAGAAACACTTGCGCCGAAAGATAAAAGCCTGAAGAGCAGACACCGCGGCATTCGATTCGACGACACTCGCCTGTGCAAGTCTATTTGTTTACCGCTGCTTCGCCGCCCCTGTATTCTTTCAAGTTGTTAGGGAAGCACAAGTTCGCAGCGATGGCGTAAAGGTAGAACACCCGCCTCGCGTGCAGAAGGACCGTGGTTCGAATCCCGGTGCCGGACAATTCCCACCGGATTAAAAAAAAATCCGCGTATTGATGGAATTGCACAAAGGGGCTTGGGGTGCGGCCTGACCCCGGCGACCATTGCCCGTAATGCACTCCCTCACCAGAGCAGGATTGGCCACCCTGGTGTAGTAACGGCCACAACCTCCCATGAATACGCCAAAACCCTCGGCCCTCAGTCCCCAGCGGCTGCGAAGCAACTGACCACGGCGGCGGTCAGACCTGTGACGCAGCAGAGGGTGCTAAGAATCCCTGGATCCGGGCAGACCGCCAATGGAATCTCAACCTGGCAACGTTTAACGCGCGAACCTTATCTAGCGAAGCGAGTCTCTAGGTGTTGTTCGAGGAATTAGAGGGCATTAAATGGGATGTAATAGGGCTTAGCGAGGTTAGGAGGGTAGGCGAAGCCTTTTACGGTGCTGAGAAATGTACACGTCCTATGTTACCGGGGTCTAGAGGACAGAAGAGAGCTGGGAGTGGGACTTCTAGTCACTAAAAGCATAGCTGCCAACATAGACGAATACTATAGCAGTAACGAAAGGGCAGCAGGTCTTTTAATTAGGCTCAATAAGAGGTACAAGCTCAAGGTGGTGCAGGGCTACGCGCCCACATCCAGCCACGTAGACCAAGTAGTGAAACGCTTCTATGAAGATGTGGAATCGGCAATGGCTAAAGTAAAAACACAGTATACCGTAGTTATGGGGGACTTCAATGCTAAAGTAGGCAAGAATCAGGTTGGAGACAAGGCACTTGGGAACTATGGTCTTGGCTGTAGAAATAGCAGGGGGGGTAGTTGAGTTTGCAGAACGGAATAACCTACGCATAATAAATACCTTCTTCTGTAAAGCGGGAGATTCGGAAGTGGACCTGGAGGAGCCCGAATGGGGAGCACAAAATGAAATAGACTTCATATTATGCGATAACCCTGGCGTCGTGCAGGATGTGGAAGTGTTCGGAAGGGTAAGGTGTAGTGACCACCGCATGTTAAGATCTCGAATTAGGCTAGATCTGAGGAGGGACCGCAACAAGCTAGTACGAAAGAAGCCGATAAATGAGCTAACAGTAAGACGTAAAGTAGAAGAATTCAGGATCGCGCTGCAGAACCGATATTCCGCCCTTAACGAGGAAGCCTAGCTTACGACACAGGAAGCCAGCGACAACCCTTACACGCATTATCACGGAGTGTGCAGTAGAAGTAGGGGGCACTATGGCTAGACAGGATACTGGTAAACTTTTCACAGGAGACGAAAGATCTAATCAGGAAACGGCAAACCATGAGAATGTCTACCGCAGCTGACAGAATAGAACTAGCCGAGCTCTCTACGTTGAACAATAAGCGTAAGACAGCTGACATACGGGAGTATAATATGGAGAGGATCGAATACGCCGTAAAGAACGGAGGTAGCCTGAAAGCAGTGAAGAGACGTCTTGGCGTGGGAAAAATCAGATGTATGCACTTAAGGATAAGCAAGGCAATGTCATCACAAATAGGGATAAAATAGTCACAGTGGCCGAGGAGTTCTATAGGGATCTGTACAGTAGCCAGGACACACAGGATAATGCCGAACGAGACAGTAGTTCAGAGCAGATAGACATCTTACCAGAAGTAAGGAATGCTTTGAAAGAAATGAAAGGGGGCAAAGCACCTGGTGAGGATCAGATAACAGCAGACCTCTTGAAGGATGGCGGAGAAATTGTACTTAAAAAACTGGCAAACCTGTATACGCAATGCCTAATGACCGCAATGGTACCGGAATCTTGGAAGAACGCGAAAGTCATCCTAATCCATAAGAAAGGCGACATGAAGGACTTGAAAAATTACAGGCCGATCAGCTTACTGTCAGTCGTCTACAAGGTATTTACCAAGGTAATCGCTAACCGAATCTCTGCAACCTTAGATTTCGGTCAACCTAAAGAACAAGCAGGGTTCCGTAAAGGTTATTCAACAATGGATCATATTCACACGATCAATCAGGTGATAGAAAAGTGCGCTGAGTATACTGAACCCCTATGTATAGCCTTCATAGATTATGAGAAAGCATTTGACTCGGTCGAAACCCTAGCAGTCATTCAGGCATTACGGAACCAGGGGGTAGATGAGCATTATGTAAGAATACTAGAGGATATCTACAATGGGTCTACAGCTACCATCATCCTCCATAGGGAGAGCAGTAAAATACCTATAAGGAAGGGTGTCCGACAAGGAGACACAATCTCTCCAATGTTATTCACAGCATGCTTACAAGAAGTAGTTCAGAACGTTGGATTGGGAACAGGTGGGAGTAAGGGTTAATGGAGAATACCTCAGTAACCTCAGATTTGCTGATGACATTGCCTTGCTAAGTAACTCGGGGGACGAATTGCAAAGCATGCTTTCCGCACTGGGCGAACAGAGTAGAACCGTGGGCCTGAAAATTAATATGCAGAAAACTAAAGTAATGATCAATAACCTCGGGACAGCACAGCAGTTTGAGATAGGTGGCGAGGCAGTGGAAGTGGTAAGCGAATATATCCACTTAGCCCAAGTTGTGACCCCCGATCCCAACCATGAGGCAGAGATAATTAGAAGGATCAGAATGGTGTGGGGTGCATATGGCAGACATTCTCAGATAATGAATAGCAGCCTACCATTGTCGCTGAAGAATAAAGTGTATGACAGCTGCATCTTACCGGTACTAACCTACGGGGCAGAAACCTAGAGGCTCACTAAGAGGTTCAACTTAAATTGAGAACGACTCAGCGGGCAATGGAGCGGAAAATGATAGGTGTAACATTAAGTGACAAGAAGAGAGCGGAGTGGGTCAGGGAGCAAACTGGTGTGAAAGACATATTAGTAGAAATTAAGAAGAAGAAATAGACATGGGCAGGGCATGTAATGCGAAGGCAAGATAACCGCTGGTCATTAAGGGTAACAGATTGGATCCCTAGAGAAGGCAAGCGTAGCAGGGGGTGGCAGAAAGTTAGATGGGCAGGTGAGATCAAGAAGTTTGCGGGGATTAGTTGGTCACAGTTGGCACAGGACCGAGATTATTGGAGAATAATGGGAGAGGCCTTTGCCCTGCAGTGGGCGTAGATAGGCTGGTGGTGGTGATGATGATGATGATGAAGTTCGCTCCAGTAAACGTGTTTCTCCTTCAAGGCAACTGCGTTGTCCTTGGCTTCGTGACCATATTGACAATATTGACCCTATAGTGTACTCTGCAAAAGTGCTCTTGTGTTTGGAGAAAGGCTTTTTTCTAAGTCAACAAATTACCACCTGTGATCAGAGTATGGTTCCCCCGACCCTAATCTTCATGCCGCTAGGTTGTATGCAACAACCAGCTCGGTGGACAAAATTGTGTTTTGCTGGTGAATAAAACCGACGAGCACAGCAGCTCTTAGGCAGTCATCTCACCAAGAGCACGCAGCCGGTGGTTACTCTGCTGGAGGCTAGTGCGACCATCCCACGTTCCCGATATACGCGCCAAATGGTGACACTGGCGACGGAGCGAAAAAGCCTGCGAAGCAATCGAACCAAAGCTAGATAGGGCGCTGAGAGCGAGTACCCCCATGGCGACCGCCATTACACCATGCCGCTGTACGGGAGGCTCGGGCCGTTTAAATCAAATCAAATCAAATCAAACCAGTTTATTTCAATTGCCCCTGTACTAGGCAGATGCAACCAGAAAAGACATAAAATTCACATTATTGTAACACCTGGTTGATTAGCAGTCATGGTACTTCATAAAATTCCCACATTCAACACATCATAAAATTCGCACACACGGTACATCACAAAATCCACGTACATAAAACGGATGATACTTGAACAGTATTATGTAACTTGGTACATTTTCGAATGAAAATGGCAACTGATAACGTAGCATTGTTCACCGTAATTCGTTCAGTTCTTCGGTATTGGCCAGCGGTTCACGTCGGCAAATATTCGCGGGTACATTTTAGGCTGAAGTTTGGAAATACTGCATTGTATGTTGTTATTTTCTTTTTTACATTGGTTTGGTAGCGTCTCGCAGCGAGGATTTATAGAAATGCGTCACTGGTAATAAGTTGTTATCTTCAAAAAAGGAGGCTGTATGAGTATCATATGCTGCGCTTACGATATGCGAACTGCCTTTTTTGTACTTGGAAAGTTTAGCAATATTCGCCTGAGTAGCGGTGCCCCATACCAAGTGACACTACTGAAAATGCGATAAAACATGGTCCGATATAGCACAGGCGTCACACTTCTGCGCAAACGAAACCTAAGTTTAGAAAGAACACCAGTAAAGCGAGAAAGTTTTGATAACATGAGGTCAACATCAGCATACCACGACGCGTGTTGCTCAACACTACTCCAAAAACATTTTCAGCGTAGGTAAAATTTCAATTTCTGTATTACCTAGTACGGTTCTTCCCCTAAACAGGGACTGCATTAGTTTTATTTGCAATAATTGTCAATGAATTCGCTCGGCTCCAGCGTGACAGTTTATCTAGCAGTTGATTGGACATGCGAAACACATCTCTTGAGTTTTTCGTGCTAAGAAGCATGATCGTGTCATCGGCATACATTAAAATATTAGCAGAGCTATCAATATTGGCAAAATCATTATTATATATATGCAAAATAAACCGGGGTCGTAAGAGGCTTTCTTTGCGGTACTCCTGCAGAAACAGGCTTTAAACAGGAACAATGATTATTAATTTAGCACTTTCTGCTCGCGATTGCTAAGGTAGGAGCTTAGTAACTGCAAAAACGTACCACGGAAGCAGTAGTTGCTGAGCTTTTTTTTAGCCAAGTGACTTGATCAATGCAGCCAAACGCGTTTGAGTAAACGATGAATATTGCTAATGTGTACAACTGTTGCTCAAGAAAGTTAATAATTGCCTCTTATTGCGCGAGAAGGGCAGTCTCAGTGGAAAAGGCCTTTAACGAATTCAAATTGTGCAGTGGGTATTATTTTGTGCCTATCAAGGAATGAAATCACGCGAGTGTGTTTAAGCTTCTCCTTAGCCTTTTGAAAATATAGGAAGTATCACGATCGGAATAATTTGCGGATTCGTTTTTGTCGCCTCCCTTGTGTAAAACAATTACTTCAGCTATTTATTTTTTTAGAAAAAGTACCGGCAGTAAAAATAAGGTAATAACATAAGGTAATAACATAACAACAAGGTAATAACCAACAGATGTGGAGGGTCTCGTTGCGTATTAGAATCTTGAGGGAATGATATTCAAGTCACCGCCTAAGATTAGTTTGAAACGATTTTTGTTCACCCAACTTAGCTAGCTATCGAAAAAAGAAAGAAAATTTGACACATTGCTTCCCCGGTGGTCGGTACAAAACGTAAAAGAGAGTGTCTCTAGAATTATAGTAAGCACTTCGTAATCGCAAGTGACATAAGAATGCCACGCAACCAAGTGGTAATGTGAGTTGTTTTTTGCCATTAACAGTACACTGCCCCCCCTTTAGAAGATTGTCAAGGACAAGCTCACAAATAGCAATGCTAGAGGTTTCCTGACGCAGGTCACCCTGTCCTGTTCCAGTAGCGGAACACACCTCACAACGTCATGGGTCGTGCCCCTGCGAGCTCCTGTTGGGCCGGATGGGAAGACATGGTTGGGCGTGTAGCATCCAGAGTTCCTGTTTGAGCGCTGCTTAAGCAGCTGATGCAGAAACTGGCTGCTGACCGAGGTTGCCGTCCTAGGCATTTGCCGAAGTCTGGGCTCGAGTTTTCACCAGGAAATTTTGTCCTTGTCAACCTTGGTCTGCCGGGCTTGTAGTCTCTCCAACCAGTGCGTCGTCACTCATTTAGGTATGTCGGACGGGCCCCGTGGCACTGGCATGCTAACTATGTGAGGCCTGGCATGGCAACCTTGACCGCCCGTTCAGGAAGCCTGCAGGCACGGGAGCCAACTAAATTTGCCGCTGTCAGCGAAGGCAGCAGGGCCTGGTGCTACTTGCGCCACTGTTGCACCACTTGCAAGTCCGGTGCCACCTGCAAGGCCGACGGACAGTGTGAGAGTGACAGAGGTGGCTCATGATTGCTGCGACACCTGCATCGGCACCTATGCTCAGGCCGACTGCGATACTGCAGAGACCATGGGACCGCACTCGCCGTGTAATAGGCGTATTACTGAAAAGCAGTCTGTGTCTAACCACCCAATTTTTATTCTGGTGTCGTCGCTCGTCATCACCACCGCTCACACCTCTTTCACAACTCTTTTCCAGCTCGCCTCTACCGATGCCCCTTTGCGGTTAGCAGATAATTGCAAAGAATAAACTGGAGCACTGATGAGCGTAAAGAAATGCACTCACAATCCATTACACTCACTAATATTAGGTTGTGTGCAGCGCGAGCTGCAGTTTTCTCGGTCAGGACGCATTTCTACGGCGTCACAGGAAGTGTTCGCGTGATGAGCTAACGTACAGTGCGTGGCCTATTTTGCTCCTACGTCGACGTGCGCCGCCGCTGCCGGCGAACATGTCGCAATATGGATTTGAACCTACCGAACAATTGTCGTGTGGTTCCGATTAGCCTCACACAATGGAGCAACGAGCGTGTTTTTGCATATTGTATGTGAAACTCCCGCGCAAACGTCAAGCGGTTTGTATTAGATGAGAATAGAACAGCGTCTGGGGAAGTGACAGGGGGAGGGCGCTTCTTGGTGGCGACACATGAAACATGTGTAAGGAAACGGGAGTGATTCACATGACGCAATAGCCGCACGTGTCGTACCCACTTCATCCTGCGCTGGACGCTTCTCTCTGTTTCTTTTCTTGCGTCGCTGCTGTGTTCAATCTCTCGGTTACGCGGAAATAAACACCGCTCCCACGAAGCCCAGGAAATGGCTGCCAAAGGAATCTCCTCTAAAACGACCAAAATCCGAAGTCGCGGCGTCTGTTTTTCTAAGCACGCGCACATGGTCGGTTTTGGGTTTTTGCGTGTGCACGTTTGTAGTGAAGATTAGTGGGGGGGTCGAGGGGAAGCGTGCCACACACCTATAGGTTTCATGCCCGTAGTGATGAATTTCATGTCTGTTTGTGCTAGTAGGAGATTTAAACGTGGACTGTACACGTCCCAATGGGACCTGTCCAGTATCCTTAGTTTTAGAGCGGAATAGGTTTGTGTGTTAGGCTACGTTCACATCGCTGATGCAAAATCCGTATCGTGATCTATGGACGTAAATAATGCCGTGTCACGCAGTTTGGTTGGCTGAGAGGTGAGCCGTCATTCTTTAAAGTATTTACGACAGTTGCGGCAACAGTATGAACCCGGCCTTTCACAAACAGTTATATGCTTACATCTTTATTAATGTTTATCTACAAGAACAAAGCTTTGATTCGTCAGAGGTTCATTCAGTATTTAGTAGTTTGCTAGAAAAAATGCTCTATGTCAAATTGTGATACAACGTGCTTTGTTTCGTGCACTTCTTGGACTGAATCCAGTTTTGCAGGTCATTCTTCTTCACGCAGTGGAACGGCGCTAATTTTTTGTGGTGTGTTTGGGAAACAAACTTGATTGCGAGGGATGCGACAAGAGTGTGGCGCCCTCGACCTTACTCTGCGGTGGCCGCTTACGTTCGGTGGCCCCACCAGCCTCATTGGGCAACTTTGTGGGTGGCTGGCGAATAAACACTGACGAGCACAGCCGATCGCGGTGTGTCACCGTCCACACGCCCAGTCTGATGGTCGTGAATCGGCTGGAGGTTACCCAAAGCCACTAAAGTTCACGAATGCGGCCAAATCCTAACAAAATGCTCTTGTACTTTTCAAGGTGATTCGTCCGCTGTCCACACATTATACATTTCCGCATTCATTTCCAAAACTATGGTTGGTAAAGTTTTCTGCTATTTGTTTCTACCTAATTAAACCCATAATCAATAATGACGTACCACGAAACGAGAACCGCTGGCTTATACAAGTTTAATACTATGGGAACGTACATGTCTTGAATTTTGTATAGTACTCCATGTTTCACATATGTGAGATCTCGATACAAAACGAAGTATAACCAAACATCTCCACCCATTGTTTATTTAAAATGTTCAGAAATTCTATTATCTATGCCTTGGTAGTTTCATGTTGCCACAGTGCTGTCATCGCGCGAGAACGATTAGTCTGTCTCACAGGGGGATTCCCTGTTAGGATCCCCGCAACTGGGTATGTGTCATAGCGGCTCCTATGAAAGGACTGAAAGGAAGACCAGGAAGAGGATCAAGACGCGTTTTGCCTGTTTGGCCAGTGCTACTGCATTGTGGCTCAGTGTGTTTTCTCCCAGTGTGTACGCCAATAAACTCTACTGTTTCATTTCTACCTGTGACATTTTTGGTGGAGGGTAAGGATACCAACCCATTCACATAGGACCCCGAAGAAACCGTCGCCTTCTAACCAAGCGCTAGTGGGCACAACACCCGTCAACAAGGTAACCACCGCCCTGCGGGGCCTTGAACCCGGACTTCGGCTGTCTTACAACTCGAACAAGGGCAGTCATGACCAGCACTGCCAAGGAAACATCCAGGGCAGCGATTCCAACTCGCCGGTGGTTTTTCACCACACCACCCACACCACGGCCGTTTCACGGAGACCCCTATGAGGACGTGGACGACTGGCTTGACGATTTCAATTCTGTAGCCGAGATTAACGACTGGGTCGACAATTGCAAGCTCCGCCACGTTTACGTTGTGGTTAGAGAGTCCGCTGGAATATATTTCGTAAATAATGAGCGCAAGATGTCCATCTGGCCAGAGTTCCGGCGTAGGTTTTTCAAGACCTACGGTAGCGACGAGCGGAAAGAGAAGACCGAGCGGGCTCTTTAGACCCGGGCTCAGAAGCCAAATGAGAGCGTGGCCATGTTTGTGGAAGACATGTGGTTCTTGTTCAGGCACGGTGACCCCGAAATAGGCGAAGCAGTGAAGGTGCGCCCCTTCAACCGTTGTGTCAAGAACAACATTTCGCTGGACTTGCTCGAAGCCCTCCTACGACAGTAGCCGAATTCGTACGATAGGCGTCCACTATGGAACGCTCGCTGTGGCAGCGCGCCACGCAGTATGCGACGTGAAGTGAATATTGCCGCTTGCGGATCACCACTTGTTGACCTGAGCCCTCCGAGAACTTGTGCTTAGCGTTCTGCGTCGAAGAACGGCAGCTGCTACGATGAGGCACCAGTCAAACCATCGCTACCATTGCGGATGTTATTCGTGAAGAGTGCGCCGAGCGGTGGACCACCAACATCTGAAGTCGAACAGTCAGTTCCACCTTAAACGGATGTGCTGCGCAACGCAGCTCCCGTGACACGTCCAGTAACAGCTTATACTGATGTGGTCCGCACTCCTTCTCCTGTAGCACCTGTGTTTTCGGCCTACTGCCCCACAGCCATTTCTGTGCGTCTTCAACCCTGCGACCCGCTGCGAAACCACGACGCCTCGAACGTTAAAGAGCCTTGTGGCGCACTTATGACAACCGGCCCTTCTGTACCATCGTGGAGAAGACGGTCTAGTAATCCGCCACTGCCCTGATTGCCAAATGGGCCTCCGTGTGTTTTCGCCGGATGCGCCGTGACAGCGCTATGGAGAACGACACGGGACGTTCAGGCGTACCTGGCCGACAAATAGCTACCCGAAAACTTCGAGTAGTGCTCCAATCCAGGTCTCCCTCACCCCGACGCTACTCCTCGCCTGGCCGTCTCATCACCTCTGACCAGACTGAGAGCAAGTCCCCGACCCCATGTCGGAAAAATTGAAGCCTGCGACCCCGGGGGAAAGGCACTGCGTATCAAGGTCCAAAATTTCCATGGACGGAAGAACAACTTTAGCTCACCCGACCCGAACGAACTTTGATGAAACGAAAAAATTTTCCGCCGACATTCCAGTGTTCGTCGATAATCCCCCAGTAACCACTCTAGACGATCCCGGTTCCTTATATTGGGCCATAAATGGTTTGGGAAAGGGTTACAACACCCTGCAAAGCTTCGGAAGGTTACAACACCCTGGAATGGCTCCCCAAAACCGTACAGCGGGTGGTCATCTCGTGGTGCCCATTAGCATGTGTACTTCGGGGATCGAATTCGCCGTTTGACCTTTACCAGTTGTTTCTTTGTGCGTAATCAATGCTCAAAGCAGCTTATACTCCGCCTAGACTTCTTTCGCGAGCACGGCGCAATATTAAACACAGGAGCTGGTCGTCACATTTTCCGCCCCATAAACACGGTACGACAAGAAGGCTCAGCCAAGACTGGCCCTCCACTTCTGCAAAGACAACTTGACGCTGCCGCCTTAAGGCAGCATGTTTGTCGCCGTTGAATGCGAGCGAGCGCTGGGCAAATTGTGGCAGCATGGAGCAAAACGTTTCGCTTCTCCTTGCTCGGGAAGTTTGTGCCGCCCGTGGCCTGGTTGGCCTTATTTAAAGGCGAACCGAAAAACTCTTGACAAATTTCAGCGCAGAACAACCCGCATCTGCCATTCCAACAGCTGTCGCCTACTTCTAAGAAGTCAGCAATGGTCCCAAGCTGCATAGTTCAGAGGAATCATCCACCTCAACTCATGTTTCGAGAACTACAAAGGTTGACGTGAACCTCAACCTGACATCAAACAACAGCCGGGAGCTTCTCGAGATTGTAGACTCTTTTGCGATTGCTTTGCTATGTCATCAAAAGTACTGCAGTTCTGCATAACACAACATCGTATCATACCCGTTTTAAAAAGAGCGCCCATACACCAGCGCCTTTTCCGAGTTTTGGCAAGGAACAGGATGCTATTCGCCGGGAGGTGAAAAAAATGCTCGCCGGCATGTTTACAACCGTCAACGAGTCCGTGTGTATCACCTGTGCTCCTCGTAAAAGAAAGACGGTACTCTCCGTTTTTGTGGATTACAGGAAACAACAAGGTGACAAAAAAGATGTGTACCCTCCCGCGTATCACGTCTCTTTAGATCGCCTCCGCCATGCACGTTCTTCTGATCGATGGACTTACGCAGTGGATATTGTCAAATCGAATTCGACGAGTGAGCCCCACGATAAAAGCGCTTTTTATTACTCCAGATGGGCTCTACAATTTACCTGCTCCATTCGGCTTGTGTACGCTCCTGCACGTTCAGAAAATGATGGACGCTGTTTTTTCCGGCCTGAAAAGGGAGACATGCCTTGTCTATGTAGACGACGTGGTGGTTTTCTGAAACTTTCCAAGAGCACTTAGTCCCACTTCGTGCAGTTCTACAAGCCACCCCTTTTGCGCAACTTTTTTTCAACAGAAAAGTGCCACTTCGGGTACAACGAACCACGTTTTAGGCCATTTTCAGTGGTGAAGGCATCCCCCGATCCAGAAAAACAGCTGCCGTAGCCCATTTCCGTTCCTACTGACGAATTTTGTCCGCCCTTTTTTGGGGCCCCTGTGCATACTATCGGGCTTTTGCCAAATTTTTCTAAAAAAGCGGAGCCTTTAACCCGTTTGACGAAAACGACGTTCCCTTTTGTTGGGCCGGAGCAGTCCAGCGCATTTGCCAACTGAACAAACGGCTACAAAGAACGCCTGTCCTTGGGCCCCTGTGATAAAGACGAGAAACGGAAAACGCACCGATGCAACAATATCGCTAGGAGCGGTTTTTGTACTGTGACAAGATGGTGTCGAGTGTGTAATAGCATACGCCAGCCGAACCTTTCAGCGCCGAAGCCAACTACTCACACAGAAAAAGAATGCTTTGCAGTCGTGTGGGCGGTCACAAATTCCAGCCGGCCGACCTTTTAAAGTGGCAACGGATCATCACTCCCTCTGTTGGCTGGCGAACCTGAAAGAGCCCTCAGGCCGTCTAGCCCGCTAAGCTTCCGATTACAGGTGTTCGAATAACGATAGTGTACAAGTCAGGCCGCAAGCACAGCGACGCCGACTGCTTGTCACGTGCCGCTTTTGTCAGGACTGAACCGGTGCAGACGATCATGGCGGTTTCCTCGGTGCCATAAACCCAATGGCTCTGGCTCAAGAACAGCGGAAGGATTCAGAGCTCAGTCCCCTAATTCATTACCTCGAAGGGCAAACCTCTCGGTTACTTCCAATTTTTGCACGCCGCCGTATATCGTTTTGTGTACCCCGTACATCTTTTTGTGTACGGTAGAAGAATTTTGGTCGCACGAAAACAACGTACCTGCTCGTCGCATCCAAAACACTGCTTGAGGAATTCTTGGAGCCTGTCACGACGAGCCGTCCTCCGGTCATCTAGGCTTCTCCGCACCTTGGCGCGCATACGCTTCAAGTATTATTTGGCGAAGCTGACTGAGAGCGTGAAGGGGTATGTTAGAACCTGCCTTAACTGTTAGAGGCGATGGACGCCGCCGACAAAGCCAGCGGAATTTCTGTAGCTCATGCATCCCACAGAGGTACCCTTTCAACAAGTGGGGATGGACCTTCCGGGTCCTTTTCCTCTGTCCTTGTTGAGAACAGCTGGATAATTCTTGCTACTGATTATTTGACTCGTTATTGTGAGACCAAAGCTATTTCCCGTGGCACTGCCACAGAGGTTGCCAAGTTCTTCGTTGAAAACAAAGTACTTCGCCATGGTGCCCCGAAGGTAGGCATCACAGACAGAGGAACTGTTTTCACTGAGCAACTGCTTCACGAAGTCCTGAAGCTTAGCTACACCAGCCACTGAAAAAGAACCGCGTATCACCCTCAATATAAGAAACTTACAGAACGGTTAAACAAGACAATAGCAGATATGCTTTCTATGTAGGTAGACCTAGACAACCATAACTGGG
This sequence comes from Haemaphysalis longicornis, assembly GCA_013339765.2. Lineage (NCBI taxonomy): Eukaryota > Metazoa > Arthropoda > Arachnida > Ixodida > Ixodidae > Haemaphysalis > Haemaphysalis longicornis. The sequence continues at coordinate 59,794,172 of CM023455.1, read as the reverse complement.
ATGACACCCTTTCATATGTTACGTTCGCGTACAATACGACGAAACCAGAAAATACGCGCTTTTCTCTTTTCCATGAGCATATGATGGGGATGTCATCACAATGCTCGACTCGGTCGTTCTTCCTGGATTGTGTGCCAATGTCAATTATGGTGCGAAAAAAATCGTTCAGCGAGCAGAAGCCTCAGGACAAGCACGTCCGCGCATTCGACACCAGCAAACCCGTGATGAGCAGCGGTATAACCTCCGGCACAGGGAAGTCACTTACGGGCTAGGAGAACAAGCGTTGGTGTGGACCCCGGTTCGTCGACTAGGCCACTATAAAAAGTTACTGCGACGCTACATCGGACCATACAGTTTTGCGCCGGATGAGTGACATGATTTATGTGGTTATTCCTGAATAAACAGTGCGTTCTCCGCGGGCCCCTTTGCGCGCAGAGGTTGTCCTTTTTTCACTGATGAAACCTCAACACGTTAATTGAACTCATCCTCGGACAACGGTGGTGTTGCGTAAAACTGTCATTTCTCTTGTTTTTCCACCTAAAGGACCTGTTCGTAAAGCATCGGGACGATGCCTATCAGTGGAGGGGGCAATTCTGCAGTGCTATCATCGTGCGAGCCCATTATTGTATGTCTCACGGCGGCTTCCCTGTTACAATCCCCAATCTGGGTATGCGTCATACCGCCTGTATGAAAGAGCAGAAAAGAAGACGAGGAAGAGGATCGAGACGCGTTCGGCCTGTTCTGAAAGTACTACCTACTTGCGGCCTAGTGTGTTTTCTCCCGGTGTGTCTACGCCAATCAACTCTCCTGTTTCATTTTTACCTTGACAATATTGCATATCATTTGGACAAATTTTCTTTACTTATCAGAATTGGTTAGAGTAAACTTGTTCGCGTTAAAGATGTACCTTCTTTTGTTAATACACGGCAATCTACCAAAAAGAAATTCTTTCAGATTACCAGTGTAAATTTAAATGCAGCGAACTTGCACATGGCGAGGGTTCTCTAATTTTTATCTACTTTTCAAAGCACCGCGACGAAGAACACATTTTCCCAACAAGCTTTAAAGCGCATACATATTTCAAACGGCAGAAATCCTTGTTTTATCGACACCACCCTACAAAGAAACAGTATGACGTTTGTCGGTACGGAGATTTTTTCAAAAACTGTTTTCTTCAAAATTCACTCACTTCCAGTTGTCAGTTGCTTTCAGAATAACATTTTAACGTCAACACGTGCGCACATATATCATAATTTTGTTAGAGAAAAGCGCCGTACAGTTGTTTTATAGCACTTAACATTTTTATCTTAGGCAATTCTAGCATATCAGGAGATTTATTTATTTGCCATCAATAATTAGTTGACAGTGAAGTCGGGAGAGTACCACAAATACGGTTTACCACCGATTTATAGATGACTGCAAAGTATTAGGGTGACGAAAAGACGCTTATGTCTTCTTTGTCGTCACAATGTTATAACCTATAATATACAATGAGCTGCTGTGACTGCTCTGACATCAAAGTACTACAATTTGATGATGATGGTTTGATTTTATTGGCGCAAGGCCGAAATGGCAAAGATCGCCAAACACAAAGTGATTTGATGAGGAGAGAACACGAAATAAAATCAGTTAAAAACGATGAGCACGGCTGGTCTAAAGGGCCAGGGTGAAGAACAAGAGTGATTAAAAGATAAATAAGGTGGCTGGGGTATAGGACCAGGGGTAAAGGTATGGGTGGTATGAGATGAGTTGTAAAAAGTGAACTTCTGATAGGAACTTAAATGTGCGCTGAACAGAAAACATGGCACCATCTCCTAAGAAGTATGATGGGTGTGGTGGAATATGTCGTGTGTGTAGTTGAGGGAAGTGTTTGCGTCGTGTAGTGTCGAGTGCCTTACATTGTATGAGGATGCGCATCACGATAGGGCCTCTCCGCACCTGCTCCACCGAAGTCTTGGAGATCCAGTGAGAAGGTGCGAATGTGTTGCATGAGTGTGCCCTATCCGTAATCTAGCCAAGGCGACTTCAGTGTATCTATTGCGTGTGTCGGTGGTGTATGGTCCCAAGTGTGGTTTTATTACGTGTATCTTGTTGTCTGTTTGTTCGCTCCAGTGTGTTTGCCATGTTTTGCGAAGTTGTTGTCTGATGTGTGGTTTCACGTCGGTGTAGGGTAATGTGGTTATGTCTACTGTATTCAAGAGTGTAGAAGCAGCAGCCATTCGATCCGCTGCTTCGTTCCCGGCTATACCACAGTGGCCAGGGACCCAGCAAAGGACTAGTTCAAATTTGTGGACATACACAGACATAATACCCTTGACTATTAGATTTACAACGTGATTTTTTGAAGACTTTGTTGACGACAACGCCCGCACGACACTGAGGGAGTCTGTATATATAATGGTTTGTGGGATGTGACTTTGAAGGATATGATTAACAACAAGAAGTACACCATAAGCCTCTGCCGTAAAGATACTGGTATTACTATTAAGAGTTCTAGTGACATTAAGGCCGGGCCCATGCGCCGTGCAGGACACAGAGGTGGCAGTTTTAGAGGCGTCCGTATAAAATTCAGAAAATGATTCTTCTGCTGCAAATACAAGAAGTGGTGCAGAATTGCACATGTGGGAGCTCGGTTTTTATCTGCATGTGTGAAAGATGTGTCGCATAAGACAGGGCGGAGATGCCATGGTGCTATAAAATCTGTTTGAGAACTTTGTATGGTGTCTAAAAAAGAGACAAAAGCTCTGACGCTTCCTCTCTAACTCTGTAATAGAAGGCGCAGAGAAGGATGGTCGGTTTAGGAGTAGTGCAGTCATAGACGTATCATAAAAACTGATTTAAAAGGGTGGTGAGGCATGGATGAAAATTTAAAAGCATAAAGAAGGTCTGTGTATGCTCAATGACGTTGTAGGTTCCAGTTATTACACTCCACATACAGGCTTTCGACCGGGCTAGTGCGAAGGCGCCACATGCCAGGTGGAGCCCAAGATGAAGCTCTGGGTCCAGCATTTTGAGGGATGTTTTACTTGCTGACCCATAAACAACACTTTCATAGTCTAATCGTGAACCTTTCAGGCTAGTAAAAACACGTAAAAGAAATTGTTTGTCAGCATCATATGAAGAGTGCGAGAGAACCTTGAGTATATTCATGGCCTTTAGGCATTTATGTTTAAGTTGTTTTATATGTGGAATGAACGAGAGCTTTTCGGCAAGGACTACACCTAAAAACTTGTGTTCATTTCTGACTGGAATTGAGACACCATTGAGTTTGATGTCTGGATCCGTCCAAATGCCACGCCTTTTTGAAAACAAAACACAAGTACACTTCACTGGATTAAATTTAAAACCGTTGCTATCTGCCCAGCCACCTAGCTTGTTAACACCAAGCTGGACTTGGGGCTCGCAGATAGACAGGTTACATGACTTAAAGTATAATTGCACGTCGTCTACATAATTGAGCAGGAAATGGTTGGTGGCAGAGCCTTCGAAGAGACTTCATTTTTACAATAAACAAAGTGCAACTCAAAACTCCACCTTGCGGAACACCGTTTTCCTGCACACGAACTCTAGAGAGTGCAGTTCCAACTCGCACGCGAAACGTTCTTTCAGAGAGGTAACTGGCAAGGGTGTCCCGGGCGATAATGGCCACACCTCCTGAAGAGTGGGTGCAGCCAACCCTGTCCTTTCTGAATACCATGTACCTATTTAAGAAATTTGTTTGTTTAGAATTGAGGTGGGTTTCCTGGAGACACATGATACTTGGCTGACTGGCATGCAGAATCTCATACATATCGTCAGGATTTTTAAGGAGGCCTCTGCAGTTCCATTGAATGACGTTTTCTGTTCCCATTATTTAAATTTAGGAATGACTGGAGTGTGTGTGTTCGGGTGTGTTCATGTGTCGTCTTTCGGGGCTGTTACTGTTGGATTAGGCTTTTCAGGCCTTTCTACTGGCTTGGCCGTCGGAGGCTGCTCCTTGCACTGCGTTGCAGGCAGGAACGGCCCGACATCCATTTCGTTGTCGGATGTCCGAGGAGTGCCCAACGGACCGTGCCCCCCGGACTTGGCCTCCCTTCGGGAGCCCTTTGTTTGAGCCGCCACTGCCGCGGGCGTTGGGGACGCCAAAATTGGCACGGGCGGTGCGGTGGGCGGTGGGAGCCGATGCGGGGCCCGTGGTGTCCATCACCTCGGTACCCTCCACCGCACTGGAGGACGGGGAGACAGAGGCGGAAGCGGCACCGGTCCCGACAGAAGTGGTTTGCGCTACAACCGCTGCTGCCTCAGGAAGCGGCGTGGTGCCAGGTTGGGCTCCGTGAGGCAACCCAGCGGGGGGTGGGGGCGGGACCAGGTCAGACTCGCTGAACTGGGCCCCTGTGGACACCAGGCGGCTCCGCCCCCCGGCGAGCCGCGTCAACGTACCTCCCCAGGAGGAAAGAGGAGAACCTCTTTCACGCCTCCGGGAAGGTGATGTTCTCAGTTACCTTGATGTTGATTATCTTTTTTTCGACTTGGAACTTTTCACACTTGTGGGAGTACGCTGCATGCGGCCCGCCGCAGTTCACACAAGACAGGGTATCGGATGGACAATTGTCGGTTGGATGGTCATGCGCCGCGCATTTCGCACACGTCGTTCGGCCACGGCAAGAGTTTGTACCATGCCCGAACCGCTAGCACTTAAAACAGCGCCGCGGGTTCGGGATGTACGGACGGATGGAGCAACGGATAAAACCTGCATGTATGTGTTGTGGAAGAACTGCGCGGTCAAAAGTCAAGGTAATGTGCTTGGTTGGAATCTCCTTGTCGTCTCAGCGGATAGTGATGCGTCTCACTGCAGTGACGCCCTGATCCTTTAAGCCGGCAAGGAGATCCGCATCTGTTTCGTTCAAGACATCTGTCTCGGATATCACACCCTGCGAGCTGTTGGGGCTCCGGTGGGGTGTGGCCCTGATGTCGAGATCAGCCAGTCTAGTCTGAGCTAGAAGCTTTGCAGACTGCTGCTTGTCATTTATTTCAATAGGAGTTCACCAGACCTTTGTTTTTTGCACTTATACGATTTTCCTATTATGGCTTCAAGATACTTGGCGATCAAGAAGACTGACTGAGATGCAAGAGGGTGGGTTGGATTCGGGGGCTCCATGAAAAGAAATCGAGAGTAATGATGTGGTTCAGGAAATGTCAAAGATGGCAATTGGGGAAAGGATACTTCGGTGCGGCCCCTTTTAGGGGGCCGATCACGGTTTGGGGGGGGGGGGTTTAGACAATACCATAAAGCATAGTATAAAAGCACGGAGACGGGGGTACTTTCTCCTTTGACCTTACCCTGGTAGTCAAAGAGGGCTCCCTGCCTGGTAGACAGGTAGGGAGCCCATCGGCCGGAGCTTGACCAAGGCTCCGACGGCCACCGTTTACGACTTCTACCCTTCACCTTTAACCACCTCGCCATGGTTGGACACGGCTTATGTTGGGAGCTCGGGGTCCGCGGTGTCGCTGCTCACCGTCACCATGAATACTCAAGGTGCCCCGTGCGGGGGAGTACAAATTTGATCAGTGTGGTTATCCACGAATACCGGTTTCCTTTTTTTCCATCTTCAAAGTATTATACCGTTATAAATCTCTAATAACTGAGTTTCAAGGAGGGCAGTCACCATATTTATGAGTACGCATTGAGCGCAGGTACTACTCCTGCATCAAATCATTTACCTGAAAAATTTGCTTGGCAAACTAATCCTTTAATAAGAGCAGTCATCTCCTACGTAATTGGATGAATACGCGGGGGGTTGAAGGGCAGATAGTTGAGTATCACACAAAAAACTGATGTCTGAATGCCACAATTGTCAATTAAAATCTTTCGAAGTTCAAGCTTAGAAATACTTCAACACGAGGAGCGCGAATGCACAAAAATGATTTAAAGAGGATAAAAGAGAATCGTTTAGAATGTAATGAAACGAACGAGGTAAATTCTTAATGGTAGCGGTTGCGCAATATGCGGCAGACAAATAATATTCCCCGATTGTGCATGTCTGTTTGGGCTTCCATAACATACCAAAAAAGTAGTGGAAAGCTTAGGTACTTAACAAAAAAACGATCTGATGTGTTTCGAAATTGATTTTTAACCAGTGAATGAAAGACATTAAATAAGATTGTGATAACACATCTAGTGAAGCATCACAAATATTCTTTGCAACTATTAGCTGTGATCCAAAATCATAAAAACATTCCAAGTGGTTCAAAGGTATGCACCAATTCAGTAGGAATATTTATTGTTTTGTTTCTACGGTTTTCTTATGCCCCCAAAAATTGCGAGAAATATGTTTCGGCCTATGAAAATATCAAGTCATGTGAATATCAAGTCATGTGAAGACTTCACAAGCTGTATTTGTCTTAAATGACACAAGAAAAACCCACACTACGCTTTTAAATATTTAAAATGATGTCAAACAACTATCATTGTTACACATGCGGTATTTCCTGCATAGCACATAACGTGATTCCTGCACCGCGGGGCTTACAAGCTATAGTGGAAATCTACCTGAGCCCATTGTTGCTTATCAAAAAAGGGGAGGGCTTAATAAGGCATCTCGTTGTGTTGTGGGCATTGCGTTTATTATACCCATTACTATGGTCGCTGAGCTTGTTTAAATATATCCTCTAATACAGCTTCTTTTGACCCTACTTTACCACATATAAATAAAGTAAGAAATGCAGCATTTTCCCACAATATAAAAGAATAAGTTGAGTGCCAATAAATAAATTTTGATAATCAAAAGACGCAATATACTTACTTAGCATACGGGATCAGAGAAGCACAAACAAAACAGAAAAACATCCTTTTCACTCGTCATCCTTTATATTTGTCATTGTGTGATTCCAATCACAGGTTTTGCCTTTTGTGTTTGTTTATTTAGGCTAATCGTTGATTTCAGACATGAGGGGCTCGCGTAATGTAAATTGGGATAATTTTTGCGCTTAGTCCTTTTTCCATTTTAATGTATATCCATGAGGCAAAGATATTACAGTAAAAAGCAACATTGCGAATTGGCCATTTACGTTTCTTTCCTCAATATTCTGTCACTTTTTGTTGTTTTTATTCTTGACCGTGACCATTTGAAGTTGGAAAATTCAGTTGGAAAGAAATCTCTCCTGGGCGTTTCTTCAAGGGATACTTTTTATGACAGTAAATATCATAAAAGCGGTAAGAAAGATGGTATAGTTTTTCAATAAGACGAAAAATGACGAGAGGACTCCTCTTGAGTGAGACCTCAATTTATGAAATATTTATTCTGCATTTTTGGGCCTCAAGTAGAAAAATAAAGCCAATTCTTCTCCGTAAACGCACTTCAGCTTCTCGGTAACAAGCGCTTTTTCGTTATTTATGCAGAAACGTGCATATGTAGTAATTAAATTCTCAGCGGCGTTGCCCAGCAACATTTAGGGACACGTAGCGTTATTCGGTGAGACTGAGCGTGCGGATCAGTTCTTTAGCGGAACGAAGAAACGTACCAATCTTCAACATGGGCACTGGAATAATTTCTTGTTTTTTTAATGACACCGACAATTTTTGTAAGACATACCCTTTGCACCAACATCTTGAAACGTAGTTTTGAGGCTCGTTTTACGAAGTACTCTTAAGTCAATATATTTTTAGAGGAATCGAAATCTTCTTAATATTACGTTGGTTTGCCCCTTTTCGCTTCGGAGCCTTTCCCGCAATGTCTTTGCAAATGTCCACCTGGCTGCCTCTACACAAACTATACGATTGTTCTATATTCGCTAAAACATAATTCAAAAGCTAAATGTCTTGATAATCCTAACTTCACTGCACACGAAAAGAGTATGGGCACCCGTATTGGAGCATGGGTATTCTTGGTTGGCGATGATTATTTTCTATCAACCGCACTGTAATGGTTTTAGGCATGTCACTGTCCTACAACCAAAACAATTTACAGGATTGTGTTATCCAAGAAAATAGAGATGTTTCATGTATTGCAAGAAAGGAAAGTAGAATAAAGTATAATTGAGACATCTAATCTGAAACAGTATAACAGAACCCAGTAGAGGAATTACACCCTGATCCTTAACAGAAAAAATAGGTACTTTTTGTGAAAACTAAGTTATCACTTCGTTTTTTACACTGAAGAAGATATAGTCCAAAATTTAATAATGACGCATTTGACGTAACCAAAAAATACAACTACAGGCTCATAAAGAGAACTGTACCACCCGTAGAAATATGTTCTTGCAAATTCACTCAAGTAAAAGAAATACGAAGACCTTGACTCCCCAAACTTTTGTAGGCAAAAAATTTTTCTCTTTAAAAAGATAGTACGTTAACCCTAGGGGGTATCCTGTACCAGAAGTAGTGACATTTCACTGTTATTTTGGTTAAAGCTACTTGTATGTGAATTTTTTTGGTAATGATTTTGATATATACAGACATCATCTACGTTTAAGCGAAAACCTATATTTTAAATGGTGAGACACGTACATCACCATTTCTTCCTCTTTAGTAAGTATGTGCATGATGTCCTCTACATTTTGGTGATGCGACCCCGCATCGCTTTCAATCCCTCTAGTTAGGAATCCACTGTAATTCAACTAATCAAGAAAACATGCTCTGCTTCTAAGTGTGCCACAACAGCTGTTTCTGGGAATTAAAATTTTGGAATCACAGTTGCGACCTCACACACTGCAACACCTTTTGGGTGAATATCTGAAACACAGGGTTTAGCTCCAATGACATTTATAAGGAAATAATATAAAACACTTTTTGCGTTGATCAAAAAATTGCGAAGCCATAACTATGGAAATCGCGCAAGATTGCGAGATGTCTTGTACAATAAACATAATGAGTGTGTTCGGAGCTTAGTCTTTATATGTCGCATACTACGGCTGACAGTTGTGGCTAGCTCACGCAAACAGGTGTCGGTGCACTGCGAAGATGATCCTACTTGAGACCCAGTAAAGATAAAAGATTAGCTTTGATGGGAAAGATTACATTAAAAAGTGCGATACTGCTAATGTGGGAGAACACATCACTGAAACAGCTACCACGTGCTGAATTTCAATGGCTGAATTTATTCATCTTCCGAAACAGAAACAGTCTCCTCTGTACCCATCAGGGAGCGTGCCTCTACAGCATTCATTGGCTGGAGAAAACTTGTACGTGGTAATAGCGACTCGCGGCTGGTGAAGATCGGAAATAGTTCCACGAAAATTTGTGCAATTAGTGAGGATGAGCTGTGCAACCACCCCTAACCACACTTCTGCAGAGCTGGTCACAACGTTTCAAACTGGGCCCACCTGCTCGAAGGCCAGTGATCAACATCATCATCGTCGTCGTCTTCAGCCTGTGTACACCCACTGCAGGGCAAAGGCCTCCCCCATTATTCTCCTTTATCCGGTTCCGTGCTAACCGCGCCTAACATTTCTCCATATCTGCCCATCTAACCTTCTGCTGCCCCTGCCGCTTTTGCCTTCTCTAGGGATCTACTATGTTACCCTAAAAGACCAATGGTTATATTGCCTTCGAAGTACGTGCCCTACCAACGTCCATTTGTTTCTGTATTTCTAATATGTCCTTAACCAGCATTTGTTCCCTGACCCACTCCGCTCTCTTCTTGTTCTTTATTGGTACACCTATCATCTAGCTTTCCATTTCTCGTTGATTCGTCCTGAATTTATCTTGAAGAGTCTTAGTGAGCCTCTAAGTTTCTGCCCCGCACGTGACTACAGGTAAGATGCAGCTGTATACTCTTTCTTCTTTAAATACAATATTAAGTGCTCATTCATTATCTGAGAATGACCGTAACATGCACTCCAGCCCATTCTTCCCTTCGAAATATTTCTGTCTCATGGTTTCAATCTGGGGTCACAACTTAGTCTAAGTAGACATATTGCCTTACCACTGCCACTCCCTCGTCAGCTATCTCAAAGCGCTGTGCTGTTTCGAGGTCATTACTTTTAATCATGACTTCTGTTTTCTGGATAATATTTTCAGGCTCATGGTCCTACTTTGTTTGTCCAGTGGACTAAGCTTGCTTTGCAATTCATCGCCGGAGTAACTTAGCAAAGCAACGTCAGAAAATCTGAGGTTAGTTAGTGTATGCTCTAATAACTCTTTCTCACCCCCGTTCCCTATCCAATGTTAGGCATATTTCTTGTAAACATGTTTATAATATTGGAGAGATTGTGTGTGCTTGTCTGACGCCCTTCCTTTAAGGTATTTTAGTGCTCTCGTTATGGATGATTTTTGTAGCTGTGGACCCACTGTAAATATCCTCTAGTGTTCTTCCTCAATGCTCGTCTACACCCTGGTTCCGTATAGCCTGAATGACTCCTGAAGCTTCCATCGAGTCAAATGCTTTTTTCTACTCTATGGAGCACTATGTAGTGGTTCAGTATGCTCCGCGCACTTCTCTTTCACCTGATTGATCAAGGTAATGTGGTTCATTGTTCAATAGCCTTTACGAACCCTGATTGTTCTTCAGGTTGACTGAAATCTAAGTACAGAACTTTTATTACGATTTTTTGTACTTGCCTTGTAGACGACAGACAGTACGCTGGTCCGCCTGTTTTTTTTTTCAATTGCTTCATTTCACTTTTCTTATGAATCACGGCGATGTTCGCGTTCTTCCATGATTTCGGAACACTCGCGGTTTTTAGGCAATGCGTGTACAAGTTTGCCAGTTTTACCTTTACAATTTTCCCCCGATCCTTCAAGAGGTCTGCTGTTATCTGTGATTTGCCCCTTCAATTTTTTCATAGCCTGTCTACTTCTGCTCTTGTCACTGGTGGAATGTCTTTGTCTTCTGAGGTACTTACTCTTTCGGCCTTATCCTGGATGTCCCGGTTACTGTAAAGCTCATCCTAAAACTCCGCGGCCACTATAAATAGTTTTTTCTATTTGCAATCGCGTTGCCTTGCTAGTCTTTAAGTGCATACCTCTTATTTTTTCCCACGTCTAGGCTCCTCTTCACTGCCCTCAGGCTGCCTCCGTTCTTTACAGCTTATTCGATCCTCTCCACATTATACTTTCCATTGTCCCCTGTCTTACGCTTATTAATTACGTTCGAATTCTCCGCTAGTTTTATTCTGCCAACAGGGTTGTGATTGTCATGCTGTGCCATCACTTAATTCAATCTTTCGCCTTTTGGTGATGTTTACTAATTCTAATACACACTGCGTGATCACGCGTGAAAGATTGTCGCTGGATTCTTGTGATGTAAACTCTGCTTCCTCAGTGAAAGCTGAATACTGATTAGGCGTCACGATCCTAAATTTTTCAAGTTTTTTCCTACTGTTAGCTCGTTCATCGGCTTGTTTTGTACTAGTTTTTTACATTTCCTGCTCAAACATGGTTTAATAAATTAAGAAATATGCCCGACGACGAAAGCTATCTTTGGGAAAGGCAATGTTGTTGCGAGCATTAACATTTGCATGCACGATTTTAGGCAGAACGCTAGGATCTACAGCGGAGGTTTTGAGGTGGATACGAAGACCGGGGGAGGACAAGAAACCTTGACAGAAGTTTTGATTTGTGTGTTAGAAGCAATGGCATTCTCGAAGTTGTAATGCACTGTCGGTCGGCAGAGAGGATGGTGAGGCATAAGCGTGACGGAATAAGCTTCACTTGCTTCAATTGCTTGAAGACAAGCCTAGCTCAGATGTCTCACCAGCAAAACTGCCCAAATTGCTCAAGGGAGTGGGGTCGAGCTCACCGCGATGCCACTGGTGTTCACGAAGACCGCTGTACAGATAAGACGCGTTGACCTTGTTTAGGAATGGCCAAAAGCAAGTGTAACACTGCAGGTTAGAAAACAACTCTTTTCCGTCATCATCGCCTGGAAAAACCCAGAACCAGAAACCTTTGTCCGACTGTACGGTCAACGACATAGACAAGGCGAAACTCACTATTGGTCGGCCATGCGGCTTCCTGACCGGGAGCACGGAGGCCGACAGTAGCGAGCCTGGTCGCCAAAATAACGGTGGGAAAAGCAAACGCCTGTTCCGGCAGGGTTACGCCGGAAACGCTCGGTCGAAGGTGATTTACGGCGAGGGGGAATGCGGTGACGTCGGTGCCCGCCGGTGTCGAGATGCCCCTGCTCGTACCGGCAGCTGGTCGAGGTGGTCGCATAGCCGTTCCATAACGGATGGAGCGTATTGCTGTTTTGTTGCTTGGCTGAACGAGTATGATACATCGGTGGGGGAGGCAGCTTGACGGGGTGGGGTCACAATGTCCGTCACCTTGCCAGCCAGGGTAAGAAGCGCATTCAAATATGTTGTGCAGGAAGTGGCCAAAACCATCTGTACGTTTCGTGGAAGGCGCTGCAGAAACCGCTCGCGCACCATAGCGTTGTGCATGGTGTGAGCACTAGTGCCAAAATGTTGCCGTATGTGTGGTAACAACTTAATCGGGAGCCGGTCACCTACCTCTTCAATGGAATACATTTGCCGCATACGCGAGCGCTGGACAGGGCATTGTGTTATAGCATGGCCATTTAGGTTGTTCGTGAGGCCTTGCCAGTGGAGTGGCGCTGAATACAGCTACCATGTCCGCGACCTCATCCCCTACACTTGCCGAGATATGCGTACTGACGTGGCGCTGCTTCGTCTAGTATGACGTAATTCCTGCCAGATCAAGACCACACTCGCCCTGCAGAAACCAGGTAGTAGGATTTCAATCCCACTATGGCCACAGCAGGGTAGTGGCTATAATAGAGTCGATTTTAACCGGCGGTTAAAGGGTGGCTCTAGTCGCTGTGAGCAACCAGCGGCAGAGGCGGGGTCTTGTTGCCGTCAGCCATGGCTCCACTTTCTGACCGGTGACGGGCAACGGTAATACAGTCACTACCTGGTCACAAATGGTACAGCTCCGATCAGGCACCAGACATCTTGCTACCACCGGACTTTAATTACGTATGCTGTGGGAACTGCTCACGCAAGTACCCCCAGTAGACGATGATGATGAACGAGCATAGCCGATGTTGATGATGATGCTTCTGTAGTGATGATGATGATGCCGCTACAGTTTCTTTCACTTCTGTTTATTACAACCCCCCTGCGAAAAGAGAGCCTTCGTGGCGCCTTACGACGACTACCGGACAATAGGATCCCAATTGGGCTTCAGGTGATGGAGGTGCACGTTTTTGCGTCCAAGTTGGCGAATGTCATCCGATGGCTTCAGTGGATAAAGAAGGTAAAAAAACGGAGAGGATGAATCAACAACAGAGTAGGGGTCGTGTTTTTTAGAAAGGAGCTTTGAGGAGAGACCAGGTGGAGATGGTATCCACAGCCAAACGAGGCCAAGAGGATGTATAATTGGGTGAGTAATCCTCGCCATGACGCTGCTGCAGTTGTCCTTGGTCGTTCGACGTGAAAGATGTGAGAGCAGGCGGCTCTCTTTTGGCTGGTGACTGCGTGGAAAAAAAGATGGTATTTGGCCGCATATGGTGTGTAGGGAAGGATGATATTGGGGTAAGGTGAACGGAAAGCATGTGTGACCAACCCTTAGGACGGTCAGCCGGTTCGATCAGGCTGTCGAAAAAGGAGGAAGTGGATAAAGAAGAGACGGGCAAAACGTACCTGCTCGATTAATGGTTCGGGCCTGCTTCTTGGACCTCCAGGCCGGCGAGCAGACACGGCGTACCTCTCGTCCTTGTTCCGGAGGAACGCTCAAACAGCCCTGATGCCCGCTTGTCTCACGGCGTAGGCCTGAGGAACTCCACCCCCTCAGCAGTCTCGGCCAGTCACCGACGCTGGCATCCGAGTCGGGACGGGGGTTTTGTGAGACACCGCGAGGACGTTCTCCAGAGACTTTGTTTTGCCTAACTGCCCGTTTGGATGTGTTAGGTCCTGGAACTATTCTTGTGGTCTTGTTTTTTTGGTGTAAATACAAGTGCTGGCAACGTGCGACAGAGCGAGTCGTAGGTCTGGTTTCGAGATACTAGTTGAACCTCTGATCACTACAAAGTGGCGATCCTCCAGGATCCAGCCATGCATCTGTACCGTACAGAAAGGCCACCATGGACCTCGAAAAGCTGAGGGAGTTAGGCGTCCAGTACGGCTTATCTCGACAGGAGCTCCGCCAGTGGGTTGAGAAAGAACGTGGCTTCCAGCGCGCTGAACTAGCTCCTCAACGGGAAGCAAGTCGCGAGGAGACGAAAGGCAGAAGGCCGCGGAAGAAAGGCAGAAAGCTACGGATGAATGGCGCAAAAAGCTTCTGTGGCTGGAGCTCCGACTTCGGGACACGCTGGCAAAGCCAGGGTCCCAGGGAAGCAGCAGGCAAGAGAACGACGTTGGACCGATCGGCGCGCCTCCCCCTGGGGCCATGGTCAATCCTCAGAAGATTCTCCTGATCTTGACCAGCGCCGCGATAACAAGCAACATATCTACAGCGCTCTGAGCGGGTAGCTACTGGACAAGAATGGCCACCAGAGAAGTAGGCCATGGCTATCAGCATGTGCCTCTCTGGCGAAGCTTTGACCGTCATAGGCCGTATGACAGCAGAGGAATCGCTGGATTAACCCCGGGTCAAAAAGGCTCTATTGCAGCGCTTTCGCTTGACTGCGAAGAGCTACCAAGGAAATTTAGGGAAGCGCGAGCCATGGACGGCGAGACTGGACGACAGCTGGCTGACCACTTCTCAGGATACTTCGACAATTGGAATGAGATGGCGGGCGTGCCGAAAACATTCGAAACACTCAGGGGACCTTGTCGTCTCCGAGCAGTTTTTTCAATGTTTGCCACGCCAAGTTCATTGTATTCCTGAAGGAGCGGGACTGCAAGACGCTGAGATCTCTGGCTGACCATGCAGACCGCGTCCTCGAGGCCCAAAACATACCGAACATTGGAACAACAGTGAAGAAGAGACACCAAGAGACAGAAGTGATGCCCAAGTGCTTGTGCAATCGCATCGGCTACACTGCCCCTGACTGTCACGTCCCTCCAAGAAGTCCGCAAGAAAGCAATAATGGCGGCAAGCTCGGGCACAGCGCTGAAGAGTGGAAAAACAGACCAACCGTCCCAGAACATTTTTGTCTCGTGTGCTTTCACACGGTTTTCGCAGGGTCATCTAAACCGGGTCTCCCCTGCTTTCTCTAGGTACGCAGACGAAACCTCAGGCTTTCCATAGCCGACTAGGCTACAAGGCACCTCGATTTCTGGTGGACGGCCTACCGTTGTTGAAGGGCGTCTACTCAGGGATCCTGTACGCGTTCTAAAGGACACGGGCAGAAACACCGTTATCGTGCGGCGGAGCCTCATTCCCGACAAGAGTTTTCCGGAAAAGCAAAGGAAGTCTCTTTCTGGACGGGTCGGTGATGCGGTTACCAGAGGCGAAGATTCACGTTGACCCACTCTACTTCACAGGGGAAGTCGACGCCATTTGCATGGCAAACCTTACGTACGATCTCGTCCTTGGTAACTGCCTGGAATACAAGCAGCACTGAACCCCGATCTTTGCTGGGAGAGCACAAACAGGCGGGACGAGAAACAGATTGGGCCTATGAAAAAGGAAGGGCCACCAGACGTTCCAGTGCTGATATCTTCTATGGTCATGGTGCAGAACAACAGCCTTCTTTTCACGAAGCTAGGGAGTTATAGGCCCGCTTTTGAAGGATGACATAGCTCAACAACACAGCAGCGATCCTCATTGAAACGATGCCAGCGAAAAGTCGGCAAGCGAGTTTACTACCGCAAGAGCCACTACTCCACATTCCTATAGCAAGACAGTATCTTGTACCGGCAGTACCACCGAGTGACGGGTAAAACGTATAACCAGATACTTGTGCCTAAGCCATTCCGAGAATCAGTCATTCGAAGCTCACACGAAGGCTACCCTGGCTCATCATCTCGGTGTATGGCAAACGCCTTACAGAGTTCAAAGAGAATTTTAATAGCCTGGCGTCAGCGTTAACGTGTCGCTTTCATCGCATCTTGTGCCACCTGTCAGCGAACATGTTCACCAGAAAAATGACCGAATGGAGGTCGCGCAAGCGTCATGAAAACCGGCTTGACCCATGGTCAACGAACCCTGTAACCGTTTTTTTGGTGGAAGTGAGAAGAGTTGTCATAACAACTTTCTTAAAAGGGGTAATTGTGGTAAGGTGAATGGAAAGCATGTGTGGCCAACCTTAGGACGGTCAGACGGTTGGATCAGGCTGTAAAAGAGGAGGAAAGTGGATAAAGAAGAGACGGGCAAAACGAAGCTGCTCGATCAGTGGTTCGGGCCTGCTTCTTGGACCTCCAGGCCAGCGAGCAAGAAAGGCGTACCTCTTCGTCCTTGTTGTGGAGGAGCGCTCAAACAGCACTGTGGCCCGCTTGCCTTACGGCGTAGGTCTGAGGAACTCAACCCCCTCAGCAGTATCGGCCAGTCAGCGACGCTGACATCCGAGCTGGGACTTGGGTTTGGTGAGACGCCGAGAGGACATTTTCTAGAGACTATTGTTTTGCCTAACTGCCCGGGGGAGTGTTTTAAGTCCTGGGAACTATTCGAGAGTGCTTCGTTTTGTGGTCGTGTTTTCGTGGGGGAAATCCAAGTGCTTGCAACGTGCGACGGAGCGAGTCGAAGGTCTGGTGCGAGATACTAGTTGGACCTCTGAACATTACATATATTCATTGTAAACGATGGCTCCAATTCGTATAGCAAGAAGACGGGTGAAATCCTGTAGCAATCTCAATGGCGTATTGTAATGAAAGTTACAAACGGTAGCATGGAATGTCAGTTCAAAAGTTCGGTCGGTACATACTTTGTGATCATGTCCCCGAGCATACGGTTGAATCATTCTGCCAGTATTTTGATTTGTGGATGGTAAGCAAATGTGTGTGGTGCGTGCACAATTTTGCATTAAGCGAGGAGCGCTTCAACGGTCTGAGGGAGAAATACACGTCCCGTGTTTTGTAAATATTTCCCTGGATGCTCCGTGGCGTAGAACGACGGAGTGCATGTTGAATGCGCCAACCTCACGGGCAGTGCAAGCAGGAAGCGCTGCTGTTTTGCATAACGCGTGAAGTAATCTACGACCACAATTATCCCATGGTTACTAAAAGAAGTGTATATCCGAGAACATTATTGATCAAGGTAAACACACTTACATGGACTAAGATGACACTGGAGTTGCTTCAGAGGGCCAGCTGGCTTTGTTCCAGCTGTGTACAGGCACAAGTACAGGCACTAAGTGAATAGTCATACAAAGCTGTTCATGCTAGGTGAATAATATATTTGACACTGGAATGCGCGTTTAAGAGTGCCGGATGGCACAATGCGGATCATCATGATCAGCGCACACACCTCTCCGCGGAGGATCCGTAGGAGCTATAAGAAGCCACTTTCTGCTTTATAGCATGTAGTTATGGTAGAGCATTTTGTCACGAATGACAAGTGAGCAGCCTGGAGACGCGCTGATCTAGGATGAGGAAGGGTCGATGGCGCAGACATATCTTTGACTACACAAGCGATCCATGTTTTTTTTTGTTGAAAAGCCATATCTTAGAGTGCAATCAGTTACAAGGCAGAATGTGTTGTGCTGAGGAGTTCCGTACTAGAAGACAAAAGGGAGCGAGAGAGGGCGTCCAGAATCAAAATGCTCGCGTCCTGATCGATATAGTACAAGAATACAAATTTTGGCAGACGGAGGACGCAACCAGCGAGTCATCTAATGCGGTCTTTGACAGACGGCAGCCAGCACGATTCGTGGTGGTCGGTGACAACATTTAGGGCGGCTTCCAAATTGGTAGAGGCGGAATTGGTGAGCACCCAGACTATGGCCTCGCACGTCTTTTCGGTCACAGATTAGTTCGACTGGCTTTAGAATGATTCCGACTTGCATACACTACAACATATTCGTCGTATTTGGGCATCCGTTTGCGCGAGCACTACACCGAATCCGACGCCAATCGCATCAGTGTGCACATCAGTAGGAGCAGTTGGGTAGTAAGGCCGCAAGATAGGTAGGGAGATAACCAAACGTCGCAAGGAGAAAAATTGGTCCGGAAAAAAACGAAAACAAAATAGGTCCGGCATCTCCAGTACGAATTCGATAGTGAGTGCGATTTGGCATAATTTTAGAAGACCGTTGCTTGTGATAAAGTTATAAACGCTGGCATTCTCTAAAAAAGGGACCGACAGGGACAGAGGTTTCGTCTTATGGAAGTAACTCGCTAACCACGTGTAGGATGTGGAGGGGGTCCCGCAGGGTAAGAATAACCGAATTGGTCCTGCTCTTCTTTAAAACCTGCTATTGAAGCTGACGTCGAACGCAATCCCATAGGCGAGTTTGATCCCTTTTGGAAACACTACTGGCTTAATAAAATAGTTTAGCGTCCGCAACCTACAATACCCAAGGATAACGAAATTTGCGGCGCTCTAAACGACGATGTTTTTATGGCACAATTCTGAGAAACGGACTTGAAAAAAAATGTCCTATTCACAGAGAACAGCTCCGGAAGACACCAATGGAAGAAAATGCCACATTGCGGCAAGACGGATTGTGTTCTCCAAACGTAAAATTCGTACATTCCGTCATGGTGGTAATCAGAGTCTTCAGCAAGTGTAGATAAGGCAGCGTCTGGTATCTAAAGTTGTTCACTTTTGCAGTCAAATGTAGCACAACACTGCTTTAAAAAGTCGACGCCTAAGATGACGGCATATTTAGACCTCTGGAGCGCAGTGAATATATTGCTGAATCAATGACAGCTGAAAGAGTAGAGCATTTAGCATACTCAAAGAATTTGCAGCAACTCACAACCCAAACCTGAAAATGTAACCACCATGTCGCACGAAAACATTGCCCAGAAATGCATTTCACCGTATTTCAAAATAATGGTGTGTATTTCAAAGAAACGTATTTCAAATCCACGCTCATCGCAGACATCGTTGCGTTCGTATCTGCTAAGCTCATTGTTCGAGCACTATAAATACAATTTCAACTGCGTTTTAAGCATGAAAGACAGTAAGGATAGATTCATTCAAGGCAGTTTGGTGACATTCATAATAAATGTGGTCTCCTTGGTGACTTCTCCTTCATTGGTTCCGATATCCAATATGGCGGTGTGGTGACTTGGGCCGAGGTGACGGCGAGTGTCACTGGCCGAAGGTGCGCGGTGTAACACTGTGGTCCGAAGCGGAAAAATTATGCAGTACAGCGGTCGTCTTCCTGGTAAGGACTATGTGGCCACTGGTCATTGCAGCGTCAATGACTAGCCTCACAGAGGGTACAACGAGCGCGGTGGCTTGTAGCTTGTTGCCTGGAGTCGGTGACGGCAGCAGCAGGTGATGTGGCTGGTAAAGCCGCAAGAAGAGCAAACGGCTGCCTTGCGGACTAGGTCATTAAGGTACTCGTCATTCGCGTTTTCATAACAGGCAGCGTTATCTAACTGTTGTTTACGGGGGGAAAGGTTTTGGTGCTATATCCCGCTGAGTCTTAATTGGCTACTATACTGCTGAGAACTCTCAATCCAAGCGACAAAGTTTCAGTCTTTGAAGACAGCACCAGAGGACTGAAGAGTTTTTCTTTGGACCTCTTCTATCAAGCGGTCTTCGCATTGAGTGCCGTGGTCACAATTGTCCCAAGGGTATTGGTGCTGCACCAGTTCTTTGCGCACGAGGCGTCGGTGGGTGTCCGCCAAGTCGGGAAGTGTAGGGTAGTCTACATGGGCGACATTAGTTGCGGTATTCAAGCGAATAAATTTTGTCGTAATATTTAGACTTATTATGTGTGGCGTTGCACCAGAAATACACTCGTGGTAACGAAACGTTCTTTACTTGGATGTTGTGCGAGATACTCGGGGAACATGTTTTCGCATAAATGGTAATACGCAAACAGTGGAGTTCCTTTTATACAACATCCATCAGTGCAACACAGAGAGCCAGGTCAAACTGTTTTTCTGTACAGGTGCATCACAAGATGTCCATCAGATAGCATTTCTTAATTCACCCGCACTCCTAACCTCTAGCTGGAACATCTGCTTCGAAACGGGTGGACGCAAATGATGCAGTTGGGATGCTCTTCACAATATTTGAGGTACAGGCTTCCAACAACGAGCGATGTGCATAGTGCTCTGAGCAACAATGTTGAGATATCGGTATTGCCAGCCAAACTACACCGTACTCCGCGCATCGAGGACGGATCATAAATAGTTATTTACGAAAAGCGTTTTAATAACCACAAAGGTCCGCTAGGCCGGAATGTTCGTGAAAAAGACATACCCCTCGCGAGGGGCACGATCAAATGCACAAGCATTTCCGAGGGGGTGCGCCGGCAAGTCGTATCTCTCGATCGCGGGACCCGTGTCGCCATCTTTCGGAGGCGCGGGACAACTTGTGGCGCTTTCGAAACAAACCAGAAATGAGTGAAGGATATAAGGCGCGTTCGGTGCATCGAAATCTGTGTCGGTTTCGTGGCTCAGTCGCTAGTGCGCCGGGCACCTTGCGTTCTGCACGCGGCGTCATGGGTTCGAAACCGGGCTCCGGAAACTGTTATTTCTTTTATAGTGTAGTGGCCTGGCTGCGGACTACGACAAGGCGCGCCTGCGGACTACGACAAGGCACGCCAACGCCGCGTGACATTGTGAGTTACTAAAATGCTATGCATTTAAAAACAACGTATTTCATACGACTTCAAGCACGGTACTGTGGTGCACGTTCGGGCGACTGGTAAATACGACGCATAATCTTCGATGATTACAACACGAGTCAACCACAAGGTGGCAAGCTGGCCGAGTTTGAATTGGCTTATTGTCTCTCTTGAACCCCGTCTGTCTTGCGCTGGTTGTATTCTATCCCAATGGGCCACAGCCTGAAGGGTAGAAAGTTTCTATTCTTTCCGGCAGAAAAAACGTTCAGGTTATAATTAGAAACAAAGAAATCGGTAATTTTCCTGTGGGGAAGTTTGAAAAGAATGTGTAATAGGACGCGAATATCCGGTGGCCATACCATTTGAGAACACGTTTGACGTACCTTCCATAAGCATTTTGACGGCACCTCCCGTGATAATAAGCATGATACGATATTGTACTCTGCGAAAGTGCTCCTGTATTTAGAGAAGGGCTTCTTCCTATGTCAACACATTTCTACCTGAGACCAGAGTGTCCCCCCCACGATCCTAATCTTAATGCCGCTAAGTTCAATGGCCCCACCAGGCTCGGTGGGCAAGATTGTGCTTGGCTGGCGATTTAAAACCGACGATCACAGCCGCTCTCGGTCAGTCACTTCACCACCAGCACGCAGCGGGTCGTTACTCTGCGAAAGGGTATCGCCACCATCCCACGTTCGGGAATACGCACCAAATCATGCCACTGGCGACGAGGGAAAAAGCCTGCGAAGCGATCCAACCGAAGCCACATAGAGCGCTGAGAGCGTCCCTCCACTGCGGCCGCCATTACGCCATGCCACTGTATGGGAGGCTTGATTCGTCGGAGGGTGAAGGGTCAGACTGGTTGGTCTACGAGGAACAAGTGGGTGTGTGTTACTGGGCGAACGACACACCTGCGGAAAAACAGCGCGACATTTTTCTGGCCAGCTGCGGGTCCCGCGTCCTGGCTCTCCCTCTCAACTTCCTCAAGCAGGCCACGCAGCATGACAATTCGCTGGGCAAGCTGCTCGCGACGCTCCACTCGCATTTTATCCCGGCATCGTGGACGTTCGGAGCGCTTCTCCGCTTCAACAATCGGAGCTGTCCAGAAGGACAGACGCTCGGGGAGTTCATCTCAGTGCTGCGAGGGTAATCGAGTGTCTGTGCCCTTTGGGAGCAGCTCGACTCGCTTCTTCAGGTCTATTTCGTCTGCGGCATTAACGACCCAGCCAAGCAGACAGAACTCCTGGAGCTTCCCGACTTCTCGCTCGATGACGGCGTCAGAGTCGAGCTGGCGGTGAAAGCGGCGGTCAAGGAAGCAGGTGAGATAGAGCGTACGGGCGCCTCACCGTCGACGGAAGCAGCAGTGAACAAGATAGCGACACGGCATGGCCGGTGCTGTCGGTGTGGTGGTTTCCACCCCGTTTTCACAAGCGGAAAGCTTTGTGTGTGGGAGAACTGGGCACATTGCTTGCGAGTGCCGAGGAGGGACGGCGAACGGCCAGAAGCAGCAGCCTGGGTCCAGAACGTATTCCTCGCGCGCGCAGGGCCAACAGAGCAGGCAAAAGTGTAGGGAGCTGGGACGTGCGCGAGCACCTTCGGGTTCCACAACGACTAGGCCTCACGTCGACAGAAGACCGGCAGGCTTTGGACATGTTGCACACAGGAATAGTGCAGTCGTCGGTGCGACTATTTGTGCTGACCATCGAAGTCTGCCGCAACCCATTTGCATGGAGCTGGACACCGGGGGCACGGCTTTGGTCACGGATGAGAAAGTCTTCAAGCGCACCTTACCTAGCGTATCCGTCGAGGTGCTCGGCGTGATGCTGCGCAGGTACTCCAGACAGCTCACCCAGGTCTAGGGTCAAGCACAGGTCAGGGTCCGCCTTGGCGACAGGGAGACAACCACGCCGCTGTACCTAACCAAGGTGTCGTCACCGGCGCTGTTGGATCGGAACTGAATCCAGTTTGGCCTGCGGTTGCCCGAGTTCCAGGAAGCAGTACAAGTTTGTGGAAGACGTCCCCAGCCTCCTGACCAAGTTCCAGACCCTGTTCCAGACAAGAATAGGCACTTTCACCGTCACGGTGGATGGCATTCATGTCCCGGAGGGAACTCGGCCCCGGTTTGTCAAGCTTCTCCCACTGCCGTTGCCCTGATAGATGGGGTCTCCCAGTAGAAGAAACGGGTTCAGCGAGACGACATCCTGGTGCCCATCAAGTTATCGTAGTGGGCCGCTCCCATGGAGCCAGTCCTCAAGCAAGAGGGCACTGTTAGGTTCTGCGAGGACCTTTAGGTCACCATCAACGCCATCGCAACTGTGGAAACCTACCAGCTGCCCCAATTTAAGATATCTCGTCAGCTTTGTCCGGGGGGACAGTTCACCAAGCTCGACCTCAGAGATGTGTGCCAGCATCTGGTGCTCCAGGGGCCATCGCAGAATTATGTCATCATAGCGACAACATCGGGGCTCTTCCTGTACAGATGCCTACAAATCAGCATGGTCTCGGAACCTGTCATTTTTCAGAGAGAGATAGACAACCTGTTCAGCGGCTTGAGGCATGTGCTGCAAGCCTTGGACGGCATCATGGTGACCGGTACAGATGACGACGACCACCTGCAGAACCTGCACTGCCTATCGGCACGATTGCAGGATGCCAGGCTAAAGCTGAAGTTTGAGAAATGCATTTTCCTTTCCCCCAGCGTTCAGTGCGTGGGCCATGTCATTTGCCACGCCGGCCTGAACACGGCACCCTGCAAAGCTGACGCTGTGCTCAAGACGAGCAAGCCCCATAATAAAAAGGAGGTGCACAGCTGCTTCGGACTGATACCTTCTATAGGAGTTTCCTGCCGAACCCCTTATTGCATCAACAGCCATCTTCTGCTTCGAGATGGACAGCTATGGGCCTGGACGAAGAAACAGGAGATGGCCTTTCAGCCAGCAAGGAGCCAAGGTTCTGGTGCTTGTGTACTTCGAGCCGGCAAGGCCTTTTGTCTTGACTGTAGATTCGTCGCTGTACGGTTTGAGACCCGTGCTGGCCCACCGGGAGAGGAATGGCCATGAACGCTCTGTATCGTTTGCGTCCCGTCGGCTTCATGCTGCAGAGCAGTGGTACAGCCAACTGGACAAGAAAGGCCTGGCCCTCATGCTCTGGGTCGAGCGCTTGCACAAGTATCTGTGGGGCTGGAAGTTCGAGGCCGTTACTGACCACAAGCCGCTGCTGGGAATGCTGGGGCCGGGCAATATGTTTTCAGTTCAGGCACCACCTCGAGTGGTGCGCTGGGCCTTCAGGCTGGCGGCCTACAACTACCAGCTGGTCTACCATCCTGAAAAAGACCTGGCGTCTGCTCATGTCATGAGCTGACTGCCCCTACCGGAGGTGCCTGCTGCTGTTCTTGAGCCCTTCGAAGTGTTATTGATGGAGTTCTCTTACCCGGACTTGCTGTCCAGATCTGCAGCGTCGCAATTGGTCAGCCGGGAGCCTGTCCTACCAGAAGTGGTCAAGCTGGTGTCCGAGGGGAGGAGCTGGAAGACTTGACATACAGCCACATGGACGCCTATCTGATCATGCAGAAGTACAGCCTGCTGTGGTTTTCCAGGTTCGAATTCCACACAACGTGTGCTCCAGGGTCCGGCCCTTACTGCACGATAGTCATCCAGGTGTGGAGAAGACGAAGATGGTGGCACTGTCTCATGTTTGGTGGCCTGATCTGGACAAGGACACTTGCATGGTGCAGCACAGCCAAGTCTGCCAATACAACCAGCAAGTGTCGCGTCGTGTAGAGATCACTGCCTGGTCGTTCCCGAAGACACCCTGTTCCCGCCTGAACATAGATTTTGGGATCCCCTTCAAGGACAACTATTTGCTGATGATGGTGGATGCCCTCTCCATGTTGGTGGAGGTACTGTCATTCACCGCTCCTTCGGTAGGAGCCAACATTGCAGCCCTGCAGCCCGTTTCTGCAGCCCAGAGGTTGCGTGACCTGATCGTGTCGGACAACTGTTTCGCTTTTGCCAGCGAGAAGTAATTGGCCTGGCTGAGAAAAAACAGATTTCATGGGATGATGGTTCCGCTGTACCACCCTGCGTCAAACGTTGTTGCCGAGAGGGTGGAGCAAACTGTCAAGGACAAGCTCAAAAATAGCAAGACTAGAGATTTCCGGACGCAGGTCACCCTTGTCGTGTTGCAGTACCAGAGCACACCTCACAACGTCGTGGGTCGTGCCCCTTAGAGCTCGTGTTGGCCGGATGGTGAAGACACCATTGTTCGTGTACCATCCAGACATCTGCTGTACAGCGCTCTTGAAGCAGCTGAAGCAGAAAGTGGCTGCTGACCGAGGTTGCCATTCTGGTCCTTTGCCGGACTCAGGGGCTCGAGTTTTCGCCAGGAACTTCTGTCCTTGTCGACCCTTGTCTTCTGGGCTTGTCGTCTCTCCTACCAATGCGTCGTCGCAAGGGAAGCGCGAGGTACTGGCGTGCTAACCATGTGAGGCCTTGCCTGGCAACCTCTGCCGCCCGTTCAGGAAGCCAGCAGGCACAGGAGCTAACTACACCGGCCGCTGTCAGCGAAGCAGCAGGGCTTGGTGCTACTGGCGCCACTGTTGCACCAGTTGCAAATCCGGTGCCACCTGCAAGGCCGACGGACAGTGCGAGAGTTACACAGGTGGCACATGATTGCTGCGACACCTGCATCGGCACCTTTGCTCAGGCGGACTGCGATACTGGCAGTGTCCACGGGACTGTACGTCGCCGCGTAACAGGCGTATTACTAAAAGCAGTCTTTGTCTAACTCCCCATCTATTTTCATTCCGGTGTCATCGATTTACTAGGCGCCACTCCGGGACTCGTCCTCACCACCGCTGACACCTCTTTCACAAGTTGGGCTATCGCCAGCTGACAGCTGTATGCGGTTATCAGATGACTGCGAAGAATAAACTGAAGCACGGATGAGCGTAAAGAAATGCACTGATAATCACCACAGTCCCTACTATCATTCTTGTGTGCAGCTCGAGCTGCCGTTTTCTCGATTACTAAGCATTTCTGCGGCGTCTCAGGAAGTGTTCGCGTGATAAGTGAACGTACGTTGCGTGGCCTCTTTTGCTCCTACCTTGGCGTGCGCCGCCGCCGCCGGCCAGCATGTTGCAATATGGGTTTAAACCTACCGCGAAAACGTCGCGTGGTTCCGATTCGCCTCAAGCAACAGAGCAGCGAGCTGTGTTGTTTCATATCGTGCGTGAACCAGACGCACAAAAGTCACGCGGTTTGTATTAGAGGAGAATGAAACAGCATCTGGGGAAGTGTCAGGGGGAGGGCGCTCCTTGGTGGCGACACATGAAACATGCGTGAGGGAACGGCAGTGATTCACATGACGCCGTAGCCACACGTGTCGTACTCCCCTTCACCCTTCGCTCGACGCTTCTTTCTGTTTCATTTCTTTCGTCGCTGTTGTGTTCAATCTCTCGGTTACGCAGAAAATAGACACCACTCCCACGACACCCAGGAAATGGCTGCCAAAGAGCTGTCCTCTAGAACGACCGAAATCCGCCGTCGCGGAGTCTGTAAGTTCTAAGCACGCACACATGTCCGGTTTCGTGTTTATGCGTGCGCAGGTTTGTAGTGAAGATTAGTGGGGGTTCTCAGTTGTTCGTTGAAGAACATAGTACTTCTTCATGGTGCCCCGACGGTAGGCATCACAGACAGAGGAACTGCTTTCTCTGCGCAACTGCTTGACGAAGTACTGAAGCCTGGATGCCCCAACCATCGTAAACAACTGCGTATCACCCTCAGTATAATGGGACGCACTGAACGGTAGGAAAAGATAGTAGTAGATATGCTTTCTATGTAGGTAGACAAAAACCACCCTAACTGGAATGACATCTATTCATATGTTACGTTTGCCTACAATACGGCAGAACCAGAAACTACGCGCTTTTCTCTATTCTGTAGGTTTATTATGGGGATGTCATCACAATGTTCGACTCGATGCTTCTTCCTGAAGGGTGCGCCAATGTCACTTATGGTGCTGAAGAAATCACTCAGCGCGTAGAAGCCTCAAGCCAGCTGTGAGCCCCTTCGACACCAGCAAACTCGTGATGAGCCGCGGTACAACCTCCGGCACAGGGAAGTCACTTACCGGCCAGGAGAACAACTCTTGGCTGTGGACCCCGGTTCATCGACGAGTCCACTCCTAAAAGTTACTGCGACGCTACTTCGGACCATTCAGTGTTGCGCCGGATGAGTGATGTGATTTATGAGGTTATTCCTGAAGAAACAGCGCGTCCCCGCGGGCCCCTTTTGCGAGCAGAGGTTGTCCATTTTGTACGGATCAAACCTTAACACGCTCATTGAACTGAACCTTGGATAACTTTGGTGTTGCGTAAAACTGTCATTTCTCTTGTTTTTCTACCTAAAGAACCTGCAGTTAAAGCATCGGGACGATGCCTTTCAATGAAGGGGGCAATTCCGCAGTGCTATCATCGTGCGAGCCTATTAGTGTATTTCTTACGGCGGCTTTACCGTTACAATCCCCCATCTTGGTATGCGTCATACCGTCTGTATGAAAGAACAGAAAGGAAGACGAGGAAGAGGATCGAGACGAGTTCGGCCTGTTCTGAAAGTACTACCTACTTGCGGCCTAGTGTGTTTTCTCCCGGTGTGTGTACGCCATTAAACTGTCCTGGTTCATTTTTCCCATGACTATATGGCATATTGTTAGGACAAATTTCCTTTACTTATCAAATTTGGTTACCGTAAACTTGTTAACGTTAGAGATGTACCTTCTGTTGTTAATAAACGGCCATCAACCTACCAAGAATTCTTCCAGATTACCAGTGTAACTTTTGATGCCACGAACGTCCACATTGTGAGCGTTGTCTGTAAGTTTTATCTACATTTCTAAGCACCGCGACGAAGAATACATTCGCACAAGCTTTATACGCATGTACAATTACATGGCCGAAATCCTTGTGTTATCGACACCCCCCCCCCCCCCAAAGAAACTGGATGACGTTTGCCCGGTACGGAGACCTACTGATTTCTTCAAGATTCACTAACTTCCAGTTGTTAGTTGCCTTCAGAATAAAATTTTAAAGTGAACACGTCCACACATAAATCATGATTTTGTAAGAGAAAGCGCCGTACAGTTTGTTTTAATACACTTAACATTTTATCGGAGGCAATTTTAGCATATGAGGAGTTTTATTTATTTGCCATCAATAATTAGTTCACAGTGAAGTCGGGAGAGTACCAGAATTACGGTTTACCTCCAATTTATAGATTCCTGCAAAGTATTAGTGTTTCGAAAACACGCTGTATATCTTATTTTGTCGACACAATGTCATAACCTATATTATACAATGAGCTGCTGCGACTACTCTAACATTTGATTTAGCAATCAAAAGTTGATTTAGTGTAGTTATCCACGAATACCGGTTTCCTTTTTTCCATCTTAAAAATATTATACCATTCTAAATCTCTAATAACTGAGTTTCCCGAAGAACAGTCACCAAATTTAGATTACGCATTGAGAACAAGCAAAACTCCTGCATCAAATCATTGAACCGAAAATTCTGCTTGACAAACAATCCTTTATAAGAGCAGTCATCTCCCGCGTAATTGGAATAATACGCGGCGCATTGAAGGTCAGAAAATTGAGTATCACATACAAAATTGATTTCTGGATTCCACAATTGTCAAATTCAAATATGTCAAAGTTGAAGATTAGAATTACTTGAAGACGAGGAGGGCAAATGCACAAAAACTTGTTTAAAGGGGATAAAAGAAGTTCCTCAAGAACGTAATAAAACAAACGAGGTAAATTATTGAATGGTAACAGTTGCGCAATATGGGCCAGACAAACAATATTCTCCGATTGTGCCCATCTATTTCGACTTCCATAAAATTGCAAAAATGTAGTGGAAAGCTTAGGTTTTTCATAAAAACGAACTGATGTGTTTCAAAATTGATTTTAAAACCAGGTGGCCAAAGGGCATAGGGCATATAGTGATAAGACATCAAGTGAAGCATCACCAATATTCTTTCCAACTATTACTTGTGATCCAAAATCATAAAAACATTCCAAGCGGTGCAACGGTCCGCACCAATTCCATGGGAATATTTATTGTTTTGTTTCTATGGTTTTCTTATGCCCCCGAAAACTGCAAAATTATGTTTGAGCTTACGAAAATATCAAGTCATCTGAATATTTTTGTGTATCCTCGTAAAAAATTACGAAGACTGCACAACTTTATTCGTCTTAAATGACACAAAAAAACCCGCACTACGTTTTTAAATATTTAAAATCATGTCAAAACACCTTTCATTGTACACATGCGGTGTTTCTTGCGTAGCACATAACGTGATTCCTGGCCCGCGGGGCTTACAAGGTTTAGTGGAGATCTACCTGAGCCATTCTTTGCTTATCAGAAAAGGGGACGGCTTAAGGCGTCTCGTTGTCGTGTGGGCATTGCGTTTATTATACCCATTACTATGCTCGCTGAGTTTGTTTAATATATCCTCTAATATAGCTTCTTTTTACCCTACATCACCATATTTAAATACCCTAAGAAATGTAGCATTTTCCCACTATATAAAATAATGATTTCAATGTCAATAAATAAATCTTGAGAATCAAAATAACACGATATACTTTCTTAGCATACGGTGCCAGAGAAGCGCAAACAAAACAAAAAATTCCCTCGCACTCCCCGAGGGGGAGAGTGTGTAAGTGCGAATGCACGGTTGTTGATTGCGCGATTACGGTGGATATCGTGATCTTAATGAGTAGTCGAGAGATTACACACACGCACACAACTACAAAGAAAGATATTTCACTCGTTATTGCTGGTACCGTTGCCCGGTCCGCCATCATCGTTATCGAGATGCAGGACCAGCGACCGCTCTCGACGACGGCGCGCGCTAGACTAATACCCTCCCGCGCCACGCGGCCGCTACACGAGCGCCCTCACGCGTCGGAATGCGGAGCGCCCGCTACGCGAGCGAGAGCTCTCCCGCCCGAAGTGGAGAGGAGGTGTCCAACACCCGCAGTCACTGAGCGGAGAGAGGAGGAGGAGAGTAGCGCCCGCCGTTACGGCGAGGGCTACACGAGCGCCCTCACGCGTCGGATTGCTGGAGCACCCGCTACGCGAGCGAGAGCTCTCCCGCCCGAAGTGGAGAGGAGGCGCCCAACACCCGCAGTCACTGAGCAGAGAGAGGAGGAGGAGAGTAGCGCGCGCCCATCTCCCACCGTTGCTAGGGAAGACGAGGAGCGCGCGCACCCGCAGCTGTTGCTATGCGGGCGACGGCGGCGGACGATTCAGGCTCGCTTTAGAAGTGCATTCGCACTAAAAAACGTCCTTTTTTACTCGTCATCCTTTATATTTGCCATTGTGTGATTCCAATCACAGGTTTTGCTTTTTGTGTTTGTTTATTAACTAGTCGGTGATTTCACACATGAGTGGCTCGTGTAATGTAAATTGTGGTATTTTTTCCGCTTACTCTTTTTTCCTTTTAATGTATATCTATGAGGCAAAGATATTGGAGTAAAAAGCAACATTGCGAATTGGCCATTTACGTTTCTTTCCTCAATTTTCTTTCACTTTTCGTCCTTTTATTCTTGACCGTGACCATTTGAAGTTGGCAAGTTCAATATTGCCGGAGATCTCTCGTTCGCATTTCTTGAACGATTCTTTTTATGGTAGTAAATATCATGAAAGCGGTAAAAAGATGCTACAGTTTTTCAATAACACGAAAAAGGGTGTGAGGACTCCTCTTGAGTAAGACCTCAATTTATAAAACATTTCTTCTGCATTTTGGGGCCTCAAGTAAAAAAATAAAGCCAATTCTTCTTCAGAAACACACTTCAGCTTCTCGGTAACAAACGCTTTTTGTTCTGTATGCAGAATCGTGTCTATGTAGTAATTAAATTCGCAACGGCGTTGCCCAGCAACACTTAGGGACACGTAGCTTTATTCGGTGAGACTGAGCGTGCGGATTAGTTCTTTAGCGGAAGGAAGAAACGTACCACTCTTCAACATGGGCACTGGAATAATTCTTGTTTTTATAATGACTCCGACAATTTTTGTAAGACATACCCTTTGCATCTACATCTTAAAACATAGTTTTGAGGCTCGTTTTAACAAAGTACTCTTTAGACAAGATATTTTAGAGGAATCAAAAGCTTCTTGATATTAGGTTGTTGCGCACATCTCACGGCGGAGTGTTTCTTTGCAATGTCTTTGCAAATGTCCAACTGGCTGTCTCTACACAAACTAAACGATTGTTCTATATTCGCTCAAACATAGTTCGCAAAATAATGTCTTGATAATATGACCTCCAACGCCGCGCAAAAATAGTATATGCACCCTCATGTGGAGTATGGGTATTCTTGGTTAATAGACTATTTTCTATCAACCGCCCTGTAATGGTTTTAAGCATTTCACTCTCCTACAACCGAAAATATACAGGATTGTGTTATCAAGAAAAATTGCGTCCACCTCCCTTCGAGGGGAACCCTGTATAGATGCTACTCATCGAGGGGTTCACTTGGTGTTCCCGTTGGATTGATTCTGAAATCGCGTGAAACGTGTCGGGAACGCGTATGATTATTATGTTTTATGAATAATATTATGTTTATTGGCCAATCTTGGTCAATCTCTCTCAGTGGTATGCTTGGGGCTTCGCTGTCGCAACGACCTTTACTCCATCATTGTTGCTGTAAGTGGGAGCTTCTTTCTTTCATTGCAAGTGTTAATCATTGCCCCATCATTCGTTGTATCAGTAGAATCGTGACGTAGTTTGAATGAGTCAAAGATATCAGGCGCGTTCGTAGCACTTGATTCTGTCTCGGTTTTGTGGCGGAGTGGGAAGAGCACCATGAACCTCGCGTTCCGCCCACAGGGTCGTGGGATCGAAACCGGGCGCCGCTAACTATTATTTTTTTAGTGAAGAGGAAGCGTGGACAACGCCGTATAGAGAGACAAGGCAAGTGAATGAGATGCAGTCGCATCTTAAATAGAGATGTTTGATCTATTGAAAGAAAGGAAAGTAGAATATAGTATCATTGAGACATCTTATCTGAAACAGTATAACAGAACCCAGTAGAGGAATTACACCCTGATCCTAAACAGAAAAAATAAAGACTTTTTGCGATGACAAAGTTATCACTCCGTTTTTTACACTTAAGAAGATATAGTCCGAACTTTAATAAAAACACATTTGACTTAACCACGAAATACAACTACAGGCTCACTGAAGAGAACTGTACCACCCGTACAAATATTTATTTGCAAATTCACTCAAGTAAAAGAAATGCGAAGACCTTGACTCCCTAAATTTTGGTAGGCTAACATTTTGCTGTTTGAGAACCCTGTACGTTAACAGTAGGGGTATCCTGTACATGAAGTAGTGATATTTCACTGTTATTTTGTTAAAGCACTTGTATGTGAATTTTTTGGTCATGATTTTGATATATACAGACTTCGTCTAAGTTTAAGCGAAACCCTAAATTTAAAACGGTGTGACACGTACATCACCTTTTCTTCCTCTTTGGTAAGTATGTGCATGATGTCCTCTACATTTTGGTGATGCATCCCGCGTCGCTTTCAATCCCTTTTACTGGGAATCCACTGTCATTAAACTGATCAAGAAAACATGCTCTGCTTCTAAGTGTGCCACAAGAGCTGTTTCTGGGAATTAAAATTTTGGAATCATAGTTGCGACCCCACACACTGCAACACCTTTGTAGTGAACACCTGAAAAATAGGGGTTAGCTGCAGAGACATTTATAAGGAAGTAATATAAAACACTTTTTGCGTTGATCAAAAAAGTGCGAAGCCAAAACTATGGCAATCGCACAAGATTCCGAGATGTCTTGTACAATAAACGTAATGAGTGTGTTCGGAAATTAGTCTTTATATGTCGCATACTACGGCTGACAGTTGTGGCTAGCTCACGAAAACGGGTGTAGGTGCACTACGAAGATGAGCCTACTTGAGACACAGGAATAATAAAAGATTAGCTTCGATGGGAAAGATTCTATTAAAAATTGAGATATCGCGAATGTGGGAGAACACATCACTGAAACAGCTAACACGTGCTAAATTTCAATGCTTGAATTTATTCACCTCACGAACCAGAATCAGTCTCCTCGGTACCAATCACGGAGCGTGCCTCTGGTGCATTCGTGGGCTGCAGAAAACTTGTGCGTAGCAATTGCGCCTCGCAACTGGTGAAGATCAGAAATAGTTCCACGAAAGTTGAGCAATCAGGGAGGATGAGCTTTGCAACCACCCCTCACCACACTCTTGCAGTGCTGGTCACAACGTTTCACACTGGGCCCACCTGCTGGAAGGCCAGTGATCAAATCATCATCGTCATCGTCTTCAGGCTGTGTACGCCCACTGCAGGGCAAAGGCCTCCCCCATTAATCTCCTTTTATCCGGTCCCGTGCTAACAGCGCCTAATTAATCCACGCAAACTTTTCTTCATATCTGCCCATCTAACTTTCTGCTGCCCCTGCAGTGCTTGACTTCTCTATGGATCTATTATGTTACCCTAAAAGACTAACGGTTATAATGCCTTCGAAGTACGTGTCCTACAACGTCCTTTTGTTTTCTGCTTTTCTAATATGTCCTTAACCCGCATTTGTTCCCTGACCCACTCCGCTCTCTTCATGTTCTTTAATGTTACACCTATCATCTTGCGTTCCATTCTCGCTCATTCGTCCTGAATTTACGTTGACGAGTCTTAGTGGACTCTAAGTTTTCTGCCCCGCACGTGACTACCGGTAAGATGGAGCTGTTATACAATTCTTCAAATACAATGTTAAGCTGCCATTCATTATCTGAGAATGACCGCAGCATGCACTCCAGCCCATTCTTACCCGTCGAAATATTTCTCCTAATGTTTTCAATCTGGGGTCACAACTTAGTCTAAGTAGATATATTGCCTTACCACTTCCACTCCCACGTCAGCTATCTCAAACCGCTGTGCTGTTTGGAGGTCATTACTGTAGATCATTACTTCTGTTTTCTGGATATTATTTTCAGGCCCACGGTTTTACTCTGTTTGCCCAGTGCACTAAGCTTGCTTTGCAATTCGTCCCCGGAGTAACTTAGCAAAGCAACGTCATCAGTAAATGCGAGGTTAGTGAGTGTATTTTCTAGGCAACCCTTTCTCACCCTTGTTCCCTATCCAATGTTAGGAATATTTCTTGTAACACGTGAATGACATTGGAGAGATGGTGTGTCCTGGTCTGACGCCCTTCCTTCTAGGTATTTTAGTGCTCTCCTTATGAATGATTTTGTAGCTGTGGACCCACTGTAAATATCCTCTAGTGTTCTTCCTCAATGCTCGTCTACACCCTGGTTCCGTATAGCCTGAATGACTCCTTAAGTTACCATCGAGTTAAATGCTTTTTTCTAGTCTATGAAGCAATATGTAGTGGTTCAGTATGCTCCGCGCACTTCTCTTTCACCTGATTGATCAAGGTAAGGTGGTTCATTGTTCAATACCCTTTATGAACCCTGATTGTTCTTTAGGTTGACTGAAATGTAAGGTAGCAGAACTTTTATTACGATTTCCTTTGTAAATACCTTGTAGACGACAGACAGTAAGCTGATCCGCCTGTTTTTTTTTTAATTTCTTCAGTTCACTTTTTTTATAAATCACGGCGGTGTTCGCGTTCTTCCATGATTTCGGAACACTCGTGGTGATTAGGCATTGCGTGCACAGGTTGCCAGTTTTACCAGTACAATTGTTCCCCGATCCTTCAAGAGGTCTGCTGTTATCTGTGATTTGCCCCCTTCAATTTTTTCATTGCCTTTCTTCTTCTTCTCTCGTTATTGGTGGGATTACTATCTTTTCTGAACTACTCCTTTTCGGCCTTATCCTGGATGTCCCGGCTACTGCACAGTTCTTCATAAAACTCCGTGGCTACTATAAATAGTTTATTTCTTTTTAATGGCGTTGCCTTGCTTGTCTTTAAGTGAATACACCTCATTTTTCCCGACATCTAGGCGCCTCTTCACTGCGTTCAGGCTGCCTCCGTTCTTTAAAACTTATTCGATCCTCTGCACATTTTACATTCCATTGTCAACTGTCTTACGCTTATTAATTACATTCGAAATCTCCGCTAGTTTTATTCTGTCAGCTGGGGTTGTGATTGTCGTGCTGTGCCATCACTTAATTCAATCTTTCGCCTTTTGTGAATGTTTACTAGTATCCTGATTTGCCGTCTTGCCCCATATTCTAATGCACACTGCGTGATCACGCGTGAAAGATTGTCGCTGGATTCTTGTGCCGTAAACTCTGCTTCATCAGTGAAAGCTGAATATTGATTAGGCGGCACAAT
This sequence comes from Haemaphysalis longicornis, assembly GCA_013339765.2. NCBI lineage: Eukaryota > Metazoa > Arthropoda > Arachnida > Ixodida > Ixodidae > Haemaphysalis > Haemaphysalis longicornis. Next base: position 59,759,256 of record CM023455.1, on the reverse strand, counting down.
CCTAAATTTTTCTACTTTTTTCATACTGTTAGCTCGTTGATTGGCTTGTTTTGTACTAGCTTTTTACGTTTCCTCCTCAAACATGGTTTAATAAATTAGAAGCCATCATCGGGAAATCGAAAGCTGATTGCTCGCATTATATTTGCATGCACGATTTTAGCCAGAATACTAGGATCCAGCAGCGGAGGTTTGAGGTGCGTAACAAGAACGGGGGACGATAAGAGACCTTGACATAAGTTTTGATTTGTGCGTTAGAAGCAATGGCATACTCGAAGTTGTCAATGCACTCTCGGTCGGCCGAGAGGACGGTGAGGCCTGAGCGTGACGAAATAAGCTTCACTTGCTTCAATTGCTTGAAGACAAGCCTAGCTCAGAAGTCTCGCCGGCAAAACTGCCAACATTTGCTCAAGGGAGTGGGGTCGAGCTCACCGCGATGCACTGGTTTTCACGAAGACCGCTTTAACGATAAGACGCGTTGACCTTGGCTAGGAATGACCAAAAGCAGGTGTAAACACTGCAGGTTCGAAAACAACTCCTTTCCGTGATCATCGCCTGGAAACAGTCAGAACCAGAAACCTTTGCCCGATTGTACGGTCAACGACATAGACAAGGCGAAACTCACTGAAGCCTTGACCACTGGTCGTCTATATAGTCGGCCATGCGGCTTCCTGACCCGGGAGAACGGAAGCCGACAGTAGCAAGCCTGGTCGCCAAAATTACGGTGAGAAAAGAAAACGCCTGTTCAGGAAGGGTTACGCCGGAAGCGCTCGATCGAAGGTGATAGACGGCAAGAGGAAGTGCGGTGACGTCGGTCGGCGCCCGCTGTCGAGATGCCCCTGCTCGTACCGGCACACGACGAACTGGTCGAGGCAGTCGCATAGCCGTTACATAACGGATGGAGCGTATCGCTGTTTGTAGCTTGGGAGGACGAGGATGAATTCTCGGCGGTGGAGGCAGCTTAACGGAGTGGGGTCACAATGTCCGTCACCTTGCAAGCCAGGGTAACAGCGCATTCAAATATGTTGTGGAGGAAGTGGCCAAAACCATCTGTATGTTTCGTGGAAGGCGCTGCAGAAACTGCTCGCGCACCATAGCGTTGTGCATGGTGGGAGCACTAGGGCCAAAATGTTGCCGTATGTGTGGTAACAACTTAATCGGGAGCGGGTCGCCGACTTCTTCAATGGAATACACTTGCCGCAAACGCGAGCGCTAGACAGGGTATTGCGTTTTGAGAATGCCATTTTGTTTGGTCGTGAGGTCTTGCCATTAGAGTGGCGCTGAATGCAGCTTCCATGTCCGCGACCTCATCCACCACACTGGCTGAGATATGCGCGCTGGCGTGGCGCTGCTAGTGGCGCTGCGTGGCGCTGCTTCGTCTGCTTCGTCTGCGAGCAGACACGGCGTACCTCCCGTCCTTTTTCCGGAGGAGGCGCTCAAACAGCCCTGATGCCCGATTGTCTCGCGGCGTAGGCCCGAGGAACTCCACCCCCCTCAGCAGTCTCGGCCCATCACCGACGCTGGCATCCGAGCCGGGACTGGGGTTTGGTGAGAAGCCGGCGAGGACATTTTCCAGAGACTTGTGTTTTGCCTAACTGCCCGGGTGGGTGTTTGGTCGTAATAACTATTCGCCAGTCCTTCGTTTTGCGGTCTTGTTTTTGTGGTGGAAATACAAGTGCTGGCAACGTGCGACGGAGCGAGTCGTAGGTCGTGTGCGAGATACTAGTTGGAGCTCTGATTATTACAGATATCTATTGTAAGCGATGGCTCCAATTGTATAGCAAAAGAAGTGTGAATCCTGTAGCAATCTCAATGGCCGTATTTTAATGAAAGGTACAAACGGTATCATGGAATCTCAGTTCAAAAGTTCGGTCGGGACATACTTTGTGATTATGTCCCGAGCATACGGTTGAATCTTACAGGCAGTATTTTGATTCGTGGACGTTAAACAGATGTGTAGTGGTGCACAATTTAGAATTAGGCGAGGAGCGCTTCAACGTATGAGTGAGAAATACACGTCCCTGTTTTTAAATATTTCCCTGGATGCTCCATGCGTAGAACGACGGCGTGCATGTTGATAAGCGCCAACCTCACGTGCCCTGCAAGCGGGAAGCGCGTGCTGTTTTGCATAACGCGTGAAGTAATCTACGACCACAATTTTCAACGGTCACTAAAAGAAGTGTAGATCCGAGCACTATATTGATCAAGGTAAACACACTTACATGCACTAAGATGACACTGGAGTCCCTTCAGAGGGCCAGGTGGCTTGGTTCGAGGTGTGTTACGTCGTTTTCGCTCAGTACAGGCTCAAGTGAATATTCATACAAAGCTGTTTATGCTAGGTGAATGATATATTTGCCTCTGGAATGGGGTGTTTAAGAGTCCCGCGTGTACACGATGCGGATCATCATGATCAGCACACACCTCTGCGCGTAGGATCTGTAGGACTATGAAGAAGTCACTTTCCGCTTTATAGAATGTAGTTATGGTAGAGCATTTTGTCACGAATGACAAAGTGAGCAGCCCGGAGACGCGCTGATCTAGGATGAGGAAGGGTCGATGGTGTAGACAGATCTTTGGCTATACAAGCGATCCATGGGTCTTTTTTGCTGAGAAGCCATATCTTAGAGAGTAAGCGTGACAAGGGGAGTCTGTTGTGTGAGTTCCGTACTAGCAGACAAATGGAGCGAGAAAGCGCGTAAGAATCAGAATGCGTGCGTCCGGATCGATATAGAACAATGATGCAAATTTTTGTAGATGGAGAACCCAACCAGCGAGTCATCTAATGCGGTCTTTGAGAGACGGCAGCCAGCACGATTCGTGGTGGTCGGTCACAACATTTAAGGGGGCTGCCAAAATGGTAGAAGCGGAATTTGGTGAGCACCCAGACTAAGGCCAGGCACTTCTTTTCGGTCACAGATTAGTTCGACTGGCTTTAGTATGATTCCGATGAAGCAGCTCAAGCAGAAACCGGCTGGTAACCGAGGTTGCCGTCCTGGCCTTTGTCGGAGCCTGTGACTCGAGTTTTCGCCAGGAAACTTCTGTCCTTGTCGACCCTGGTTTGCGGGGCTTGTGGTCACTACTCTGCCAGTGCATCGTCACTCTTTGGTCGGCATGTCGGACGGGACTACGTGGCACTGGCATGCTAATCATGTGAGGCCTTGCCCTGGCAAACCTCTGCCGCCCGTTCAGGAAGCCAGCAGGCACGGGAGCCAACTACACACCGGCTGCTGTCATGCGAAGCAGCAGGGGCTAGGTGCTACTCGCACAAACAGTTGCACCACTTACAAGTCCGGTGCCACCTGCAAGGCGACGGACAGTCTGAGAGTGACACAGTGCGGCCCATGATGCTGCGACATCTCCATCAACACCTGTGCTCAGGCGGACTGCGATACTGCAGATACCACGGGATTGTACGTGCTGCGTAACAGGCGTATTACTGCAAAGCAGTCTTTGTCTAACCCCCCCCTCCTCTATTTCATTCCGGTGTCATCGATTTACTCGACGCCGCTCCGGCACTCGTCCTCACGACCGCTGACACCTCTTTCACAACTATTTTCCGGCTTGCCTCCATGATTGCCCTTTGAGAAGTTCCGCAGTCGGCAGCTCACAGCGGTATGCGGTTATCAGATGATTGCGAAGAATAAACTGAAGCACGGATGAGCGTAAAGAAATGCACTGACGATCACTACACTCTCTACTAATAACATTGTGTGCAACCCGAGCGGCAGTTTTCTCGGTCCCGACGCATTTCTGCTGAGTCTCAGGAAGTGCTCGCGTGATGAGCAAACGTTCGGTGGCGTGGCCTATATTGCTTCTATCTCACCGTGCGCCGCTCCTGCCGGCGAGCATGTTACAAATTGGGTTTGAACCTATTGCGCAAATGTCGCGTCGTTCGGATTAGCCCCACACACTGGAGCAGCGAGCGTGTTTTTCTATATCGTGTTTGAACCTCCCTCGCAACGGCACGCGGTTTGGTATTATTTGAGAATGGAACAGCGTTTGGGGAAGTGTCAGGGGCAGGGCGTCTAGGTGGCGACACATGAAACATGTCTGAGGGAACTGCAGTGATTCAGATGACGCCGTAGCCGCACGTGTCGTACTGCACTACACGTTTCGCTGGACGCTCCTCTCCATTTCCCTTCTGTCGTAGCTACTGTGTTCGCCCACTCAGTTACGCAGAAATAGACAACCGCTCCCTCGAAGCCCATGCAACGGTTGCCAAAGGGCTGTCCTCTAAAATAAACGAAATCCGCAGTCGTGGTTTCTGTAACTTCTAATCGCGCACCCATGGCCGGTTTTCCGGTTTATGCGTGCGTATGTTTGTAGTAAGAATAGTGGGGGGTGGAGGGCAAGCGTGCACACGTACCTATAGGTTTCATGCCCGTAGTGATGAATATCTTGTCTGTTGTGCTCGTGAGAAATTTAAAACGCGGACCTTGAACGGCCCAATGGGACCGGTCCGGAGACCTTAGTCGTAGAGCGGATTAGGTTATGTGTTAGGCTACGTTCAGATCGCCGACGAGAAATTTCTATCGTGATCTATGGACATAAAAAAATGCAATGTGACGCAGTTCAGTTGGCTGAGATGTGAACCGTCATTCTTTATAGTCATTACGACAGTTGCGGCAACAGTCTGAACCCCGCCATACACAAACAATAAGAAGCTTACATGCTTATCCATGTTTGTCTGCAAAAAACAGAGCTGGGACTCGTCAGAGGTTCATTCAGTAATTGGCTAGGAAATATGCTAAATCGCAAATTGCGATAATCGTGTTTTGTTTCTTGCACTTGTTGTACTGAATACAGTTTTACAGGTCATCGTTCTTCATAGAGTGAAACAGCCGTTATTTTTTTGTGGTTGTGTTGGAAAAACAAACTTTGGGGTGAGGGTTTGTGACAAGAGTGTGGCGCCCACCGACCCTTCTCTTCGGTGGCCGCTACGTTCGGTGGCACTACCAGGCTCAGTGGGCAACGTTGTGGGTTGCAGGTGAATAAACACTGACGAGCACAGCCGCTCGTGGTAAGTCATCATCACCACGAGCACTCTCAATGTCGTGACTCGGCTGGAGGGTACCTAGACCCGCTAAAGTTCACAAATGCGTGCCAAAACCATGACAAAAAGACCTTATACTTTTCAAGAAGATTCGTCCGATGTACACACATCACTACATTTCCGCATTCATTTTCCAAAACTGTGGTTGCAAAAAGTTTCTGCTATTTGTTTCTACCTAAGTAAAACCCCACAATCAATAATGAACAACCACGAAACGATAACAGGTGGCTTATACAAGTTTAAGTACTATTCGAAGTTACTTTTCTTGGATTTTTTATATTAGTATATGTTTCACATATTTGAGATCACACATACAAAGCCAAGTATAACCAAAACCACTCCTCCTCTTGTTTATTTTAAATGTTCAAAATTCAATTATCTATCCTTGGTAGTTTTAAACTGCCGCAGTGCTGTCATCGTGGGAGCCCATAGTGTAAGTCTCACGGCGGATTCCCGGTTACAGTCCCCCTCCCCTGGGTATGTGTCATAGCGCCTGTATGAAAGGACTTCAAAGAAAAAGAGGAAGTGGATCTAGACGCGTTCGGCCAGTTTTGCCAGTGCTACTGCATCGCGGCCTAGTGTGTTTTCTACCGGTGTGTCCTACGCCATTAAAGTCTCCTGTTTTATTTTTCCCGAGACATTTTTGGTGGATGGTGGCGGGGTACCAACCCATGCACTGCAACCCCGAAGAAACCGCCGCCTTCTAAACAAGAGCGGACACAACACCCGTCAACAAGGTGAGCCGCCGCCTGCGAAGCCTTGAACCCGAGTTTGGCTGTCTTTTAACTAGAACCAGGACAGTCTTGACCAGCACCACCAGCGAAACCATCCAGGGCAGCGTTTCCACCTCGCCGATGGCTTTTCACACAACACCCACACCACGGCCATTTTACGGAGACCCTCATGATGAGGTGGATGACTTGTTGGACGATTTCTATATTGTAGCCGAGTTTAACGACCGGGACGACAATCGCAAGCTCCGCCACGTTTACGTTCGGTGGCAGAGTCCACTCGAATATGGTTCGTAAATATATAGCGCAAGATTACCAGCTGCTAGAGTTCTTTCGTATGTTGCACAAAACCTACGGCAGCAACGAGCGGAAAGAGAAGGCAGAGCGGGATTTGCAGTCCCGGGCTCAGAAGCCAAATGAAAGCATGGCCATGTTGTGGAAGACATGTGGTTCTTTTTCAGGCGCGCTGACCCCGGAATGAGGGAAGCAATGAAGGTGCGCCACCTCAACCGTGGTGTCAAGGAACAACTTTTGGCTGGACTTTCTCGAAACCCCCTTCCACAGTAGCCGAATTTGTACGAGAGGAGTCCGCCATGGAGTCAAATTGCGTCAGTTTTACAAAGGATAATATTGCATTTGTAAGGACTACCCAGCCGTAAGAACTTGCATTAAATCTGAACAAAAAAGTAATGCAAAAAAATTGGTCGCCATCCCGCCCGGCGAAATTGCATGTCGGGCAACGCTGTTTTCAACCACTACAAATGGTGATGGAGGAGGGTATGAAACGTTTCTCGTCGTCTCGGCGGGCATATCGGTGCACACCGGCTGGTGTCACTAAATAAAATGAAGAAATTGTCGGCACTCTTTCGTTCGATAATTCCTCCCCGCCTCCATGATGAATGGTTCATTCGCGTTGCGTGACCTTTCCTCACACTGCGGCTGTTTCTGTGCTGCGCCCGTGTTCTTTTTCTGCGTTATAGTCGGTTATCCCTGATAGGGTTTGCTGGTCCTCTATGCTATGCGGCTGTGCTCAAATCACGTTGTTCCAAATACGAATCAAACATGAATCGTTTCCTGTCATTGTCGCAGCATAACTGTTTCCGCTAATCCCTTTTATCATCCATTTAGTAACACTAGTCCTACCTAGCCTCAAAGATGATGTGGAAACATAATTATTACCAGGAGCGCATTTTGGGGGGTCCCATCGTTAACAGGCACCTTATCATCCATATATGTTTTTGATTTTTGGTTTGAGAATCTTCACAGAAATTCTGAGCTGTATTCTATATGCTCACTAGGCTGAGGCATGCGCTCGTTGTCTTGGGTCATGGCGCCTTGGCGCTTTTTTCGACGGAGACAAAACAATTGGTGGTAGTCGACCTCAGGTAGTGAACCGCCATACCTCGGCAGTGTGCAAGGTGTCTAGTGCGTCACCTCTTCCATGTAGAGGATGGATGCCCTTTGCCAACTTAGCATGTATGGCTCTACAGAAGTAATAATAAACCCTCCTTTTTATTTCCTAGTCAATCTGGCGACAGTGACTGCTCTTGGAAGGTCAAAAGACGTCTCGAAGTAGCATTCGGCTGCTGTTTGTAGAAATTACGCGGTTTCGTGGGAACAGGTATGGCAGTCGTTAACAACATTTCCAATTGTCAACGCAAATTAACTGGTTTTGTGGGCTTTTGGTATTGTTCAACCTTTTGCCGTGATATCAACTCTGTGTGTGGCTGAAAGGCACACTGCCGAGTGAAAATGTGGCTTGGGCAAACCGTTTTGTTTTGAACGTGGGCCGTCCTGTTTTGGATTGCGACGAGGTTATGAACATAATAATCGATGGCGGGCAAAGACATTCACCGCGCAGCATGTCTTGTGTTCACATTACCTGGTTAGAATAAACGTCATATTGACTAAATAACATAAGAGCACCACAACAAATGGGAGAAAAGATTTTTCCTAGAGAAGGGCGTCCCACAAATAGTGTACGACACGTGGTGCACGCGTTCTGAGCAGAAACCACGTTCAGGCCGCCCCCATCAAACCGAAGACGTTTCACTTCCGCGTCAAGCAAGCAGGGGCAGCGCGGTTGTGGGAAAAATCCCAGACATAATGAAGGCGTGGAACATCGGCGATGGACAAGTAGTTTGACTTGGTGAGAAGGGCATTGAAATGGCAATGCCGTAGGAGCCATCGACGCGAGCCACCGTCTTTGCACTATGATGATGATGTTTGTGTTTATGGCGC
>CM023455.1:59691676-59751131 GCA_013339765.2 Haemaphysalis longicornis | reverse complement strand
GAGCCGAATCCAATACAAAATATATACCCTTCGGGGCAAGGTTGAACGTGACTGGACTGAGTTCGCTACGGCAAAACGAAATCGAACTATCTGCCGAAAGGGCGGTTTTATACACACTAGCCGTAACAGCTGTGGGGCTTTCGCATGCTTCTGTGCACACGGCCCGCGAATAGTGCAGACCCAAACAACAATCTTTCCACAGATGGGGAGGGCAGCAGCAGCGGCGCAAAGGGGAGGGGAGATATCGGCTGCGGCGTCCACTTCTACGAGGCAAGCCTCCACTCGAACAACCGTTTTCAGCCGGTGAAGTTTAGACACCGACATCGAGTCACCCGGGCGCCGGCAGTTCTTTGGAATGCTTACGCACACCGCACGAGAGGACTCGGAAACTCGTAGTACGGACAAACATGGTAGCGGCAAACGCTGGCCCACACCGTTAGCGGCACAGCCGCTGGAACGGTGTGGGCCAGCGGCTGTGCAGAGACGGGTCGTTGCAAGCAGGTAAAAATGCTTGGTTAATAGGGATGATTCCAGCTGGCTGCCGCTACCAATGATGATTTCAGCTGGACAGCCGAAATAGGACACCCAGTTTAGGTGAATACCGTGACCACTGTACTGGCCGTGATGCCTGCAAGTGACGTTGCCTCAGGCCGTGAAGTGTACCTGTCGATCCACGTTTACAAGTAGCGATAGCCTTGACAATCGTTCATTGGTCCAAAGATATCGATGTGGACCACCGCGAAACTTCCGCTGGGATCAATTAAGCATTGAAATGGTGAACTGGATAGGGAATGACCTTTCTCAGTGATACGGGGCGCATGCATAAACCCAGTGTCTGATGTTTCCTTTCGTGCGTGGCAAAACAAAATGTAAAATCGGGTGCTGAGTTGAACGGCAACCGCTGTGGTCAAGTTGTGCAGCGTATGAAATATTGCTCTTTGCATGTCCGCAAGGACCAACACACTAGGTGCCGATGTGTACAGCTCGCACCCAACAGTCACCCCGTCAAGTTTACTTCCGCGATCATTATGAATGTCGATATGTGCCCGAATGTGTGCAAAGACCAATGGAATGATTGCACGGCGGTGACATGACTGCGTCGATGCGACTATGGTATCCGCAAGGATGCTAGTGGCGCCGCTAAAAATAGAATGTCCGTAGTAACTAAAACACAAACACAAGTTGTCCCACTTCGCGAGACGTATAGAGAAAATGAGACTGCATGGCAAGTTGCAAGTTAAGGGCTTTTAAGATTACTAAGACCCGGTCCTTGACGAGATGACGGGAGGGCAGCAGAACGAGGTACATGATGAGCAGCTATAAACCGAATACTCTGTAGAGTGTTTGTGTAGCAGTGAGACGCTTGTAGAAGCATAAACGACAGTTAAACAACGGCAACTATGGGTAACGCAAAGCTGCCTCGGATTTAAACCGAAGTCCAAAACTCAGTCAAAATTGAAGTCCTAAGGCAATTAAAATGACAGCCCAAAACCTCCGCCAAAATCTGTGTCAGAATCTTACTAAAAGCGAAAAGTACTCTACGAAACTACAGTAAATCTCCCGGGTGGGCAACACTAAACACGGTTTTGAGCAGGACCCAGGAGCTATTGTCGTTGGCTCGATTTGCTCTTTTACTGAACCATGCATGCAAGACTTTGTTTGTGAGGCGACTCTGGCACAGACCAAAAGAGGGCACTCGTGTGCGCCTCACAAAGTGGTCGTAGTTTCCTCATCTCGCGCCGCATCGCTACCAGCGGGTTACAGTGATTTTACGACATGGCCCCAAGGCATATATGAGAGCGAGGAGAGAGCAACATGTCGCAGTAAAACACGCACTCCGGCTTCCTACATTTACACAGCACATGTCCCTGTATTTCAAAGTACCACTGTCCGGAGGCATCACCACTTTATTCAGCGGTGCTTTCCCCAGTTCTGTAAAGATGACTTTCCTGGACTGTATTTTAGCGTTCGGACCTCATCAGTGAGAGAATGAAAGCTTCGTTTGAAAATCAAATTGGCTGCCGTGTGTTATTTGCCATTTCTGGAGTCTGGCGCCAACGAGGGACTAGATGTGTCGGCCATGAGGGCAAGTGGGGCGCCTGCTTTAGGAGGAACCGACAGTGTGGCGTTTGATGGCGCTACCTTAATGCAAAAGAACGATTGTTCAGTAGTAGGATTGGATAACGTAGCCTTTCTGTTACAACACACACTCTGGGTGACTATAAGATTTGCAGGAGACAAGAGCGTCGCAACCGAGACTGCTCTTCACTACGCTACACTTCAGCGTAACTTGGAAGTCTTGTGTGGTTATTTCACATTCCGAATTGCACGCATTCAGCAGCTTAAAACTTTATACCACTCTATATCAGAATGCTGAATTGACTTCGAACGTACGGGGCAGGACCACCGCTATCTTCGACGTACCGGCTCTGAGAAAGTCACTCCGTATGTTAAATATGTCTTGGACGTATGAGCTAAACTTTCTGAGTACTCTCTGCTAAAAGAACTTCAAAGGTTTTCAGCGGCGGACACTCCAATCCACATAAGATTACATATTTAAACGTGCCAAAGTACAAGTCACTCAACCAACTTCAGCGGGCAATTACTGTTTTATTTCGTGCAATAATGTCGACTGACGGGAGGTACAACCTTATGCTAAAACCCATTCTCTCGGCTGGATCAGCGTGGCTTTTAGGACATTATATTATTGATGAATCGCTATAAAGTCACTTCAATCTCCTAGAACGGCGACCCTTTTATGACGTTTTTTTTATATTAAAGTAAACTTACTCTTCCATAGCCAAGCTACATCTACTGTTTCTATTGGAAGTGAAAAATGTGCCCTAAAGTACGCCGCTGGGAAAATATAATTTGGGCTATATATGCCTAACTGGAGTTTGGGACGCCTATATATGCCTAACAGGAGTATGGAACGCCTATACATGCCTTTATAAAACCTTTCAGCGCCTATTATACCAGCCTAAAACCTTTATTTTTTGTTCTGGAAGTTCATGTCTGTAGTGATGGCACTTATAAAGTGAAATCTTCATCTCCTACTAACAAACTTGAAAGCAAGCTTCGGTTGATTAACCGGGCCATGGAACCAGTATTGATAGGTGTCCGCTTTAGGAAATGAAACGAGCTCTCTGGATTGAGAAATAAAATCAAGTAGGCAATATCATCCCTAAATTTAGAAAGAATGAATGGACTTGGCCTCGCTATGCAGTCACACACAATGACAGCCGGTGGACCACTAGGTTAATAATGGAGACGGTACCACAAAACGGGGCTGCAGCAAGAGTAAGGCCATTAACATGGTGGAAGAATGAGATAAGAATTTCGAGTCAAAGAATGAGCGCGGGAATTACAGAATAGAAGTGTTTAGAAAGCGAGTGAGAGAGAGAGAGTAATTTTGATAATGAAAGGAGAACCCAGAGAGGGCGGCCTGATCACACACGCTCTAGCTACTACTCTGTTTGGGGGAGACCATTGGGGAAACAGCATAGCTAGAGGGCGGCAGTTCTGATGATCTAGATGGAGGTGCGGCTATACAAAAGAGCTATATACAAAAGAGCTTATACCATACAAATCACCTGTTAAATAGCTCAGTGCCTTGGGCATGGGCTGCTATCAAGCTGCCAGGTTGCTTATTTGATCAAAATGGCAGCACTGCTTTGAGTACCATGTTGCAGCGCTGCTGGTTTGATCAGGGTCGCAAGAGAACATCCATATTCAGTGAATAATTATCGCAGCGGCCTAACGACGTGGCTAACTTTCCGCGCTGATGCGCGTAGCCAGTGCAGTTGCACTGTACATGATAAATAGTTTTTAGTATACTAAACATATCCGGGTGATTGTCCCTCGCACCACCGATGATGCGTTCGGAGCGATGTGAAAAACTACCCCGAGCTGTAGTGGAAAGAACCGCGACGCTTGTCTTCACTGACTCCTTGGGGTCATTTAAAACCCGAAATCCGGGTGCAGCCGATAGAGTACCTATGCAGGCGCTCAGAATAGGCCTTGTAATTCCTCGTGGAATCGCGCAAAATAGTGGTGAAAAGAGCGGTCGTGTCCACTGTTGCCAAGGGAAGAGACATTAATTATGTGCTTGCTGATTCCTTGCCCATGAACTCGCAATGGCTTTTAACCCACTGAATCAACTTGCTGTACCGCAGAAAACCGCAGCTCCATTACTCCTACAGAAACTTCATAAGATTGTTTTCTCTTATCAAAACTGAGGAACTGGACCGTTGTCTTTTTCGCTACATAAACGAGTCTAGGGTTATGATGGTTCACAGAAGACTAAGCGAATCCTCTACCAGATGGGTATCAATACCGTGCCAGTAGAAGTTGCCTCCTAGTCAGTGTGAGGCCTCTGGTTTTTCCTTGTCTTTAAATCACAGCAGCCGCGGTTGATTGGGACCGCGCCATAGAACTATCGGCGTATGCAAGCGTCAATGGGGAAGTCTACCCTGCAAGAGACTGAAACTGGGAGATGATTATACTCATGTGTCATCGTGGACAGCAAATATACTGAACGTCAAGGAGACTACATCTACTGTGCCACCTATATTCCACCATTTATTACTATTTTACATTTAGGTATTTTTTGATACAGGCCTGAAATGCCCTAGGCGCTCTTCTGTCCTCAGGGAATAAAAATGCAGTAAATAATGATAGCATATTGAATACGTCGGGCATGAATACTTTCATACTTTCACCATTACTGACCCTGGCAGGTAACTGATGTTCAGAAAGCCAGGTCGAAGTACAGTGTCCCAAGAGTTGTAGATACGGCTCCCCTCCCCGGAAATATTTCCTAAACGTACAGATATTGAGTATGGTTTGAGGCCTGTAGAAACCCGTGTCATTGGGTTGCACGCTTCGTTAAGACTTACCACCAGTTTTCAGGGTGAACAGCAGAGACGTATAATTTCATAGAGTAATTACTGTTTGTATGCCTTATGAAGTTAGGCACACGCGAAAACCAAAGATCTTAGTTCCGCCAAATGTCATCCACACAACAAAGAAATGCAGTCAAGTTCATAGAAGCACCGCCATCTCCTCTTCTCCCCACAATTTTTTGCTCTCTTTCCCTATTTCCATTACTGTTTTAAGTGCGAATGCACTTCTTAAGCGAGCCTGAATCGTCCGCCGCCGTAGTCCGCATAGCAACAGCTGCGGGTGCGCGCGCTCCTCGTCTTCCTTGGAAACGGGGGGAGATGGGCGCGCGCTGCCTGGCCGCTGACATGGCACATACCCGCGTGGGGGATTGGCCAGGAATCGGGAGTGAGAAGGGCTAATGCACCCGCTTAAAGGAGTACTGACACGAAATTTCAAAGCTGAGATCCCCTCTAGTAATCAAGTACAACGACAACACAAATAGGTGTCTGTGAACAAATGCATCTTTCTTTCTTTGTAGTTGTGTGTGTGTGTGTGTGATCTCTCTTTCGCGAACATTACCGAACCGCGCAAATTCAACTCGCGTATTCGCACTTTCACATTCTTCCCCTCGGGGAAATGCGGGGAATTTTTTACCACGTTCGATTTCATTGTTTTTCTACCTATCCTGCTATGTTTATCTCAGTTTCTGGCGGCTTATTTATTTCTCCTATTTCTATTTCTAATTTTATGCTCTCTCTGCCCTAAACGCCTATATTATATGCATTGTTTACATGCATATTCTTTTAAATTCGTAGCATAGTTGCTTATGCCGAGCGCCCCTCTTCTGGCCAATACCCGTGATCGGGTATGAACCAAACTTTTGACACAAACCCCAGAAACTCGCTTTACCGGTTGTTCGGCAGCATCAAGCACCTTGCAACCTTGTGCCACTGTGACGTAATCAAACACCCCTCCACCTATACCTCCTCCTACCTATTCTAAACGCAAACTAAAACTAACCTAACCATGCGGAAACGCCATCTTACTTAATGTAACAAGTGCTTTCGAAATTTTATTTGTCAAAACAGCGTGATTCAGCAGAATATCCTGGAAAAAAAGATCTTCCCCAAGAACAGGACCACCACCACTTTTATGGCGCCATAAAGATGTCTACCCGTTTCTGCATAAGCCCAAGGACCGTCCCCTATGCTTTCAGCCGAGCCACGGTCACGGGTTCCCCGATGGAAGCAGTATGTGGCGAGGGTGTAAGAGTTATGGAGGGAGGCTTCATGGTACTAAAACCAATGTCTGCTCTAGCTGCTAGTTATCGCCTAACACCATGCTGGAGGATATCCAAGCGTCATCACTGTGCAAAGAGGCCACCCTCCCGCAAGTTAAGCCCCTCTTTGTCGAGGACGCTAAACAGTTCCGTTGGCCGGTTGTGACAACCAGGATGGTACTAAACTCACAGCGCCCACGTTACCTGTTCCCATACTTCAACTTTCACCAATCCGTGTTTAGTACACGCGCGTTTAAGAAATTGTGCTTTTTGATGTTTTTTTTATTCTCTCGGTGTTATTTTTAAATGTCATCTATTGAATATATATCGTGTGTGCTTTTTAAGCGCGGGACTAAGAAGCAATTAACAGCTCTATGAGTGGTTCCTAGATAACTATTGTAAAAGTCGTGCCTGGAAATGTAGATTTCGTCCACTGAAACTCCCAGAGTCGTATTTAACAATTTAGGAAGTGTCACAGTGCCATAAAACCTGTGAGTCATTGACAGAACTCAGTGTAATGATATTCGGACGAAATAACAGAAGGAAAATTAAACTGGGCATCCGGTTAGCAACGTGAAAACTTCAGCTTGTTGGTGATGCACGTTGAACCACATCGCAAACAAGACAAACTGAGCCCATGCAGGCTAAGGTCGCTTAATGCGCGCTAAGCACAGCTTCTTGTTGGCGCCTAAGCAATGTAGGATCAGTCCGATTGCGCTTACACGAATATATTGATTAGAAATATCAACTCGGAAACAATGTCACCCTTTTAGAAACTGCCTTTTATATTTTGCATAACGTTTTCAATGACGCTTACCTTTGCGGTATTCGTTGCTGAGGATATTACTCGGCTCCCCGAACTTCGACAGACCTCTGGAGCTCTGATAGACTTCCGGAGCTGCGGATACCCGCCGACCTCCGGGGGTCAGACTGCTGAACCTCCGTCAGTCGGCCGCCCTCCCTCAGCACGTCGCAATTCATTCGCTCACAAAACGAAGAATCGAAAAAAATGTGCCGTAACGAAAGTAGCTCTATCTTGTTTTTAGACTCGATGAGCTTAGTAAAGTGATTGAATTCAAAGTAGCTCCACACTTGCGCAAACTTGAGCCATATATTTAGCTACTATGCTTTGCTGACTTGGCTTTAGAGGAGCTGTGAAGTGCACATGCTTGTACGACTGGAACAGGGGTAGAAAGTCATAAGGCAATTTTAAACCAGGGTGAGTATTAGCGAGGAAGCATAAGTAATATAAAAATAAGGTCAACCATAACTTCTACGGTAAACCATACACCCAAGGTACGAGAAACTATTCGCAGAATAACCTAGCAGAACTAGCACAGAGCACATTTGTGATTGTTTTTGTTACCTCAAAGAACACAACCCATAGTGATCTATTTGTCAGTGCGAAGGAGAAGCCTACTGCACAGAGGTGTTTAAAAAATGCTCACCTTACTGGCTAGTAAATTTGCTGTACCGGATATATACAGTGCAGCAAAACCCGAGGTAGCCCTTTCGGAAGTATACATGTATATGATTTCTCCTGACATAAAATGCTTTATTACCTCAGTGATTTGGAGCACTCCGTGATTGTTGGCGTACGGGGGTAGGGTTCGAGTCCCGGGCAGCGTTTTATAATTGCCCAACAATTCGCCTTGTGTCAATGAGCCTTTTATGCTGTGGTGGATATTCAAAATAGGATGCGGGTGAACGTGAAGGTGCAATTGAAAGGCCTCCCAGCTGAGCACTTACAGAAACGGTGAAAGAAGGACAATGATAGTACGCACGGGACAAAAGAAAAGATATGCGAATAGAGGAGTTGCCGGGCTAGCGCAGTGAGTTCATTGTACGCGCGGTCGGTGGTAGACTGCTGGGCACACCTTTGCCAGCCATGTCCGCAAATGACGCAGTGACACCATACCAGCTCTTCCATCGTAACTAATGCCAACACCAACATTCTGCCACGTAACAAAAACTGGAGCACAAGATTATCGGCAGTGTCTCAAAATCCACAGTAGGTGTAGATTATGAGCAGATATCAACCTAAATGATTTCTGGTAAGTAACAAAACCCAATTAGAGTAATTTTACTTTATTGTTGAATTTTCGAAGGCTCTGTCACTGATGCAAGTTGTGTGGGGCACAGAAGTGATGGAACCACGCGACGAAAAAAAAAACGAACCAAAACATTTAGGAATGATGTGCCGTTAACAAAACCGCAAGAATTCTCGGCCCACTCCTACTGAGATCATAAAAGCCGCTCTCCCGAGCGCAAAACTAGAAAAAAAATCAACGAATTAGGCCACACCCTCAAGCGCATATCACAAAGAGGGAAAAAGTAAACTATAAGAATTACGCAGAACCTGATTATGAGCCAGATATTGTGCAACGCGACGTAAAAAAGTTAGCCTCACCTGAGAAAGGCCACTGAACACGTTGATCATACAGCATAAAAAGCGTTCCTTAACTCACTATATTCACAGTGGCCCAAAAGGTTTTGAAATAGGGTTTTTATAACATATTTTTACAAATTACGGTAGCTACTCTCGTACCCCAAAAGAAACGGCCTGGAAAAAACGTCCGAATAGTAGTGGTGGTGATTCATTAAGAAGGCAGGAAAGAGAAAAGTACTGGAAATATTGGTGAACTCAACGCGGAGTTCACCCTCATACAACCCAGTCCAGGGAAGGGAAAAGGGATTCAAAGAATAAGAAGACAGAAAGAGAGGGAAGAAAGAGGTGAGTGTGGTACAGTCTATGCAGCGTTCATCTCGTCCAAGGCTTGACGGCAACAAACGATGCACTAATTCTGTAACAATCAGGAAGTTGAAAAGGTACTGAAAGACCTCCCGTCAGAAGGCGTCCGGATCCTTTGGGAAAAGCAAGTCTTCCAGCTTGTGGCTTGGTGCACCGAGTAGCTAGAGGGCGGCCCGAAGTTCCTTCCTCGCGGTGTCATGGTGGTGGCAAGAGCACAGTAAGTGCTCGAGCGTCCCGGTCTCTAGTCAGTCGGTGCAGGTGGGGGATGCCCGGTGGCCTTGTTGGTGCAAGCGGGCTCCCACGTTGCACCAACTCAGCCGCAGGCAAAGCAGGAGCGACCGGGCATCTTTGTTGATGCGTCCGGAGCCACCACCTCGTGCTTGATGGTTGTGGCGGCTCCAGGCGAGGCCGCTGCGGCAACGCGATATGGCCCTCGTAGGTACTGAGCAGCATGCCCATCCGAGAGTTGGGCCGGCTATGGTAGAGCTGGAGGCGTGCCGCGCCGTCGGATGTGCATTGTAGGCGGTGGATGTGGTGGAGCCCCACCTGCAGAGCCCGCATCTCGGTAGGGCAGCAGTTCGACATGGTAAAAGGCGCACTAGACGGGGACACAATAAAAGACAGTGACATGAGACGAGCGCTAACCCGCTAAAAGACAGTGACAAGCGCTAAAAGACAGCGACACGGGATTAGCGCTTGTCCCGTGTCATTGTCTTTTCTTGTGTCCCGTCTAGTGCGCCTTTTGCCATGTCGAAGTCGTACCCCCACCTAGCCCAAAAGACTGCGTTCCGAGCACACCTCCGCCACCGGAGGTGTGCTCGGAGGCCCAGGCAAAGGCGGATAGCCCGGCGCTGATCCACCTCTAGCTCCTCACCGGCGCGGCTTGAGTTGCACCAGAGGCAGAACATAGAGGGCAGCGGACAACGCCATCCCGCGGAGGATCCGCAGGGCCACGGTGTGTGTGCAGCCCTCGCCACGCGACTGCACCCTCCGGACGCCCTGGAGGACCCTAGTTGTGCGTTGCCAGAGCCCCTGCACCGAAGGTAGCCAGGACAACTGGCAGTCGATCAGGAGACCCAGATACTTGTCCCTGGTGCACCACGGAAGGGGACTGGCCATTCAAGGTGAGTGGCGGTTTCGCCTTACGCACCCTGTAGCCCCTCGGGTGGAAGACCAAGGCCTGTGTTTTCGGCTCATAGAGGTGCATTCCACGGCTTGTCAGGGAGGTGGCGACCGCCCACAGCACCCCCTGGAGGCACGCTTTCAGCTTGGAGAGTAGCCTCGTTGGTCCGTGTGTCCAGATGGCGATGTCGTCGGCATAGACTGCCATCCGCACTGAAAACGCATGCCCAGCCGGGATGCAGTCTGGAGTGGGGCCAGGACAAGGTTGAAGAGGAATGGGCTGAGCACACTCTCCTGAGGAACAGCAGAGCTGACGTCTCGTGGGCTGCTAGTTGCTCGGCCAACCCAGACTCGAAGAGTCCGGTTGGCCAGGAACGCCCTCACGTAACTCCGCAGGTGCCCCAGAACGCCAATGCCGTCCAGGGCCTGTAGAAAGGCCGTGTGGGGGTTGGAGTCGAAAGCCAGCTTCATATCCAGCAGGAGTAAGAAGGCCACCTCCTTGTTATGGCGGGCCTGCTCTAGCATACACACCACAATCCCTAGGGTGTCCGCCGTGCAGCGGTGTAGCCTGAAGCCTCTTTGTTGCTTGTGGAAGACGCCCCGACGTTCAGCAATTCACTGGAGGTGGGCCAGAACCATGCTCTTCATCAGCATCCCCGCTGCGGATGTCAGGGAAACCAGCCGGTACAAGGCAGGCTCAGGGCGTGGCTTACCGACCTTCAATATCGGCCTGACAATTGCCACCCGCCAAAATGGTCGAAGGCTGCTCTCCCTTCACATTTGTTTGATGAGCTGCAGAAGCGGCTCCAGCTGGGTGACCTCCAGGTTCCGGAGCATCTCATACGTCACCTCGTCAATGCCAGGGGCGCTCGGCTGCTTGGGACATCGATCCAGGGCGGCCCGCAGAACCCGCAGTGTGATGTCGCCACCGCAAATGGCCACCACTTGCGGGTCCTGGGGGATCGCCGACAGCACGTGCATCTGGGCCGCAGTCGCAGGTGAAGCCGGAATGAACCGGTCGGCTAGCCGCTCTGTGCCAAGGCCTTCACGGTGAAGCTCAAGGAAATGGCGGAGCCTTACAGAGGGCGCCGGGTGGTGATGGCAGGCTAGAGCAAGGCCCGCAAGACCATCCAGGCTTTGGTTGGATCCCTACGCTAGTTCATGGAGGAGCAGAGCGACTCCCAGATCTGCCTCCACAGCTGTTTGTCTCCTTCGGCACAACGCATCCCCCTGCCGGTACGCTGTCCAGTCTTCTGGACGCCTGATCCGAGTGGCCCACCGTTGCAGCTGGTTGCGCGTAGCCCAGAGTCTTAGGAGCTCCACGTCAGGCAGTGCCGTGCGGAGGGCTACCTCCCCCCGTACCGTGGCCTTGTTGGCGCTCCGCACGAGAGCTGCCAGGAAATCAGGCTCTCGGTCCTCCAGATACTTAGCCATCTCCTTGCGGTAGTTATTCCAGTTGGTGACGGCGTATACCCTGTGTCTGCTCGCCTGCGGTTGCTCCTAGGGGTGACCAGGATGGGCTAGTGGTCCCACCCCCCGGTGCCGGTGGTGGTTTCCCAGGTGCAGGCACACCGATGGGACACTAGGGTAACGTCAATATGGGACAGCTGAACAGCGCACGAGAGACCAGGGTGCGTGAAGGTGGGGCTGCCTGTGTTGGCCACGAGCAGGCCGGAGGCTGTGGTAGCATGCACCAGCTCTCGTCCCCTGCGGGTGGTGCGGGGGCTGCCCCAGGCTGGGTTGTGTGCATTAAAATCTCCGCTTAAGACCACGACCGGCCTCAGGGGGCCCGCAGCCGCCCCACTGCTGTGGCATCCCCGGGCCGCGTTGGTCAATCGTAGACGCTGGCAACAGTGGTGCCCGTGGACCCCAAGCGCATTGTGATGGCGGTACATTATGTAGGGCCATCCACGACCTAGGCCAGGTCCACTGGAGCACTGTTAAGCACAGCCCTTACGTAGACAGCTGCCTGGGCCTTCCATGCTGGGTGGCTGGCGTCTTCGCATGAATGGTTGGTGCAGGGGCGCAGGGTACAGCTGGTTCCGCTGGCGTGGCACACGTACCCCGGCAGGCGCCGGGAGCTGCCACAGAAATTGGTCTTCTGCAGCGCCAGCACACCGTAGTGCTCCCGCAGCAGGTACTCTGTCATTCCTTATGACGCAGCCCCAGGTGGTTGCAGTTCCAAGGCAGGATGCGTGGCCGCTGGCCTGTCGTGCAGGTTCTTTTAGCCATGCTTGGAGGCTGGAGGTTCAGCTGTGCCATGGCGGCAGCGACCGCCATGCGCGTGGGGTCCTCAACAGGCAAGCGACCCACCAGGCTGTGCACCAGGTCCAGCTAGACTGGCACCAGCTGCTCTTGACCGGTTGCGGCTGAGGCCCCGTGCTGCTGACCCACCGCTGACTGTGCGGACGGCTGGGCAAGTGGTGGCCTGGGCAGCTGGCGTGCTGCTGTTGGCGTCCTTGGGCACCTGCTGGCTGCTGCTGCTGATGTCCCTGAGTGGCAGGAGGTTGCTGCAGCTGGCGGCTCTCCTTCTGCTGGCTGGAGCGTCGCCTGGCCATCTCCGCATAGGTTGGTCGCTGCTCAGTGCAGACCCACGCTGCGGCCTCAGCTCGGGTCACAGGCTGCGGTGTGTGTACCATAGCTGTGGTCACCTTGTGTTCGTACTGCCAGCGGGGGCAGCGAGGGGTCGGTGACTGGGTGGGGGACACTACTGTTAGTGCAGCGTGGGGTAGAGGCAGGGCGCTGCTGTGCGTTGTGGCTTCCCCCGCAGCGAGCACACCTCTGTTTGTCCCTGCAGGAGGCTTTCACGTGGTTCAGTGGACCACAGCGCGCACACTGCGTGGGCCATGGCCGGCGTCCCCGCACAGACAGCAGCAACTTGCACACATCCACAAACGGGGGAGGGCAATGGGTAGCAAACGTGAGCAGCACGGCCCCATCAGCCTTCCGTGCACACCACTAACCGCCACCTCGCAGTCGATGTTGGCCTGGATCTCCTCGACGGTGAGCTGAGGATTTACGCCAAAAACGAGGCCGCGGCTGGTGCCTCGACTGGCTGGCCGTTCGGCGGGAATAGCAATTCCAGCCACCCTCTGAGTGGCCAGCAGGGCAGCGAGGCACTCGTTCGTCTCGTCGTCGATAGCAACCAGATTTAGTCAGGTATTCACCCTCACTTGGGCGTCTCCGAGAGTGACGGCAAGTTCGCAGGCGATGGCCTGCCTCAATGGCGTGAGCAAGGAGGCAGCTCGGTCCGCCGGACGGAACAGGCAGGTTCCGGCGGCCGGCTGCGCCATCGGAGCGGCGCGGCCAGTTTCTTGGCCTTCCGCCGCTTTGCCTTGCACTGCTGGAGGATACACGAGTCCGCATTTCTCGGGGACAAGTTCCGAGGCCATGGAGCGACACGATTGGCCACCGAAGGTCGCGATCTGCATTTGGAGCGGCCCGAAAGGTAGTTTGTTTTGGTCCTTGGGCCGCCATCTTGTGCGACTACCGTACGGGAGGCAGAGGCGGTGGTGCGAGAGGCGGCCGGTGGTGCTCGGTGGCTCATGGCCACACAGGGAGAGGATGCGGAAACCGGCGGAAGCTCGCCCGGGCGAGCGGCGGAGTCGGCAGTCGCGTCTTGCGGGGGGAGATGGGTGAGGAGCGCCGACGACGACCCTTGGACGCTACCGCCTGCAGCGCCACCCCAAGCAGGGGAGTCGGGTAGCTCCGTAGTAGACGGCTCGTAGTGTATGCATTGATCATTCGCGCAGGGGCTGGCAGTGCTTTCTGGGTAAGGCACGCTCTTCGTGAGCTGGCTCCGCTAGTTATAAACGGCTGTACCTTGCGCGTGCGCTTTGGAAGTGGTTTGATGGGCTGAGGGCAGGGAGTTGGTGCTGTCCAGTTGGAAATGTCCACGTCGCTGACATCAACACATGTAGCGCATGCATCATCCTCAGCCTTGCCGCAACTATCCCTCGTACGCTTTAGTAGCTGCGTCAAATCCATTTTGTCCTCAAAAACCTCCTCCTTGGTATTATGATGGCTTGAAATGGACGCGGTCGTAGTTGAGGAGTTCAGGAACGCAGTCGTACTTACGATGCCATGCTGAGAAGCCGGCGTCTGTTTGGGCGGCGATACAAGTGTGCGGCAGGTGGCGGGTGGCTGGAGGCCAGCCACCAGTTGGCTGACTCCATGGTGATAGGCCCGCAACAAGGCCGCTGCGCGTTGCTCTTCTGTAATAATGCGGTCACAGGACTGGACGAGTAGCTGGAGGCTGCGTGAGCAGTTGTATTTGCTTGCGCGCCAATGTTCGGGTCGGGCTCGTGGCTCAAGGCTTGGTAGAATCCAGCTACCGAGGCCCCTAGAACAGCTGCGTCGCACGCATCCGGGGCTGTGGGGCTAGGCCTGATCAGGAGGAGCGAAGTGTGCGAAATGGAACAAACTTCGGGTGGCGATTACTGACCGCTGGGTAGACGTATCCTTTCGGTGTTGGTGATGGGCATTTCAGCTATCCATAGAGTCCTAGTCCTCATAAAATCTCCTCCCAGCCGAGGTCTTTGGATTCAAACCCAAACAAGAACAGGCAAAAAGCAAGGAACAAATGGTTGTAAATAAACTCCCAAAACCTGGCAAACACACTATACGCTGAGGCCGGAACCTAAAGAAGTACTCGGGGCATGGTCGCACCAGGGGGCTAACCAGGCAATTTTTGTGAAAGAACGACCAGCCCCAACCAAGAATGCGGAAAGTGCAGCAATTCGCTTTGAAATCCACCTAGCGAAACTAGCAACATAAGCGCACAAATGTCAGAAAGAGTGTCATTACGGCATTTCCCATAACATTAAAAACAGTTTAGATTGAAACGTTCAGCAAAGATTTTCTGGTCCACATTAAAGAAGTTCAAATTACATGGACACCCAGACACGACAGTCTGGAACGGGTTGAAGTTGCTACGTAGCAAGCCCGTGAACTCACGTACCATGCTTTTTGTGGCCCATACTGTCACACTCCCTCGTCGAAATATATGAAGGACGCCTCCCCTTTCTTTGCCTAGGAACACTATCCTTCGCGTGCCACAAGGGGAACAAAGGCTGCAGATTCACAAACCGTGAGCAGGACAGATACCATTCTTTATAGTCGCAAACATATATGGAGGAAGATGCTGGGTAGATAACACGCCACGTTAACTGAAAACTGTGCTAAATGCGGAAAATGTGCACTATCTCCAAAGTTACCCAGCCATTTTCAAGGGTACGCTCAGTGGAGAACTGCCCAGGCATTATACCTTCCATTTCTGTGGAGAAAACCTTCACCTGTTTGACGAGATTGAGCCTCATATCAAGAAAACCTGATCAGATTGAGGGGTAGGGGCACACACTACCAGTATTTCTTACTGAACAAGGGTATTTTTAAGCAAAATCCTGAATATTTAAACCGGCCGCTAAAAAGACCTGATCTCGACATGGCAGAATGCAAAAAATCCACCATCTTATGCGTGTCCATAAAGAGCAACTTTTCGTCAGTCTTGTCGGAAATGCGCCACGTACGTCGAAGAATTCACCCGCGAGGCTACTGCTATTCAGATGGCACTACAACAGCTTCATTGACAATACGAGCGCATGGGCTCCGAGACATCGTCGAGCGTCTCAGATGTCACGGCCACGGATGAGGAAACCACCTTCGCGAGCTCGTCCACGCGGTATTGAGAGAAGAGCTTGCTGAGTGCGGCACCATTCCATCGGGACCCATACAGGCCTCCGTCACCAATATAGCGCGTGATGAAATCTCGACGCCATTTCCTTACCAGCAGTGCAGCCAGAGGCACCATGCCAAGTCTCCTATGCCACGGCTCTCACTGCCCAGGCTCCCGCCGTATCCACTACACCTGCCGCTCCGCCTCTTCCATAATCTCCTGCCGCAGCCAGCTGACTGCTCGCCGCAACAACTACACCCACTTAGTTCCCAACAGCTGTTTCGTCCTAACTCTTGGCTCCATCTGAAGCTGCAGTATAGACCCCAACTATGCAATACCGAATTTTGGCGAACTCCCAACAACAAGCAACTCTGCTCACGAACCAGATACATTTATTGCCTTTTCCCTACCGCTACGCACTTCAGGTGCTTTTTTTCATACAGAAGGTCTTTAAGTTTTGTTGAAAATATTCTTTCGGGATACTTGAGAGTCTGCGAGCAAGGGGTGCAATGTGATTTGGTTTGAAATGAGAATAAAAGTTTATTGCTGTCTTAAAGCAGAAAAAACGTAGGTTTTGTGTCGTTCCAAATAAACTGCGTACTTGAAAGATGAACGATAATCTGCAAAAATAGAGAGTCCCCTCGCTGGAAATTGAACTTCTTTGTGATGACGCAGTATTCTAGGGAATTTTTAATGAGCGTTTAATATTTTTCGCACTTGGTGAGGAAGACGTTGTGATTCATCTCAGGACACAAGAAGAGCTTGTTTAGAGTCACTGCGAATTTTGTCTTAACAGTTTGTAGAGGAGGTACGTGAACTTATGCCTGCGTTCAAGCTCATAGAGTACACTTTACAAAATGCAAGAAATCTCAGCATCGAAGGTGCCGCATAGCATGGGCTTCATTTACCTTTAACAAACATCTGCGCGACTTGTTTTGAAATGCATACACGTTTGTGCGGGTAAATGTACAAGTGTCCAAAATACAAAATGGCTGACCTTCTATAGTGTTACTTACCGCAGCTTTTATTACCAAAATGCTAAAATGCCGGACTGCATTTTGGGTGTGTGCTTTACGAAGAATACTTAATTTTTTACGGCTCCAGACGACTTCATAGCAGGTAGACAAGATGGTAAATCATCCCGAGGTACTTCCCCACGACCACATCAAAATTAAAAAATGGCGGAGCTTGCTTTAGTGGTGCAAGCAGAGCTGATGGTCAACCTAGCTTCGTTAATTCGTTCTACGCTTTGCTAGGTGTGGCTAGGCTGTGCTATGTTCTGTGCTGCTCTTCCTAGGCTACACTAACGGCCTAGGGGCAAGACTAGATTTAGCCGGATTTACAACGCCCTTCCGGACGGCCGCCCACACTGACGTCGCATTCCAGGGAGGAACAAGGCTGGTCGCACCCATTTCTGCTATTTCACCAGACGTTTAACCCAAGGCCCGGTTGTGCCGATTGGCCTCCAATATATGTATTTTTGAATGATTACACGCACCGATTTCCAAACCCTACAGTCAATACGAACTGAATTTTGTACACTGAGAAGTTCATTACCCATATCGAAAGATTTACAGCAGCCAGGATCACAACCTCTACCAAGAAGTGCCCTTGGTTTACTGGTTGTCTAACAAAGTTGCTTAACAAGGAAAAGCGTTTGTTTCGCTGAGCCAAAGCCAAAAATCAACTTCTCGTTTTGATGCATATAAATTAGCAGCTGATAATTATAACACCAAACTTACCAATGCTTGGAACTTTTTTTTTCCAGAAACATTGCCGTCCTCATTATTTAACAATTGTAAGAGATTTTTAAAAAATAGTACCCAAACGTGATACATTTACTATAGACCTTAATACCCCAGACGCCGTAAAAATTTTCTTCTAAAAATCTGCTGATTGCTTCAACGCTGAATTTACTACAAAATACTTTTCTGTCTCTACAACAAGTTTTCCCGATAATATTATGCTGCAATGTATGTCCCAATGAACTCATATATTTCAACATACTAGGTATTACAGGCATAAGTTAAAATATTGAAATTCCTCGTCATCGAGTTCTTACACCATAAACGGAACGTTTCGTACTAACACTAAAAATTACAGTTCTCTCATCCTTACGAAACTATTCACTCAGTTGGTTGAGACAAGTTGTCTCCCTGATGACCAGAAAGTTGGGAAAATTACACCGCTTAACCTATCGTGTGATCCATGGTTTCCAATTCCTTACAGGCCTATGTCAGAAGCTAGTATTTTATATAAAATCATAGAACATGCCATGTAATTTTTTTGGAGTATAATGCATTTTTATGCCCAACCCAGCATGGCCTAAGAAAGATATTTTCTTGTGAGTCCCAGCTTTGTGTTTTACTCGTGATGTGTGGTGTGCTCTTTATAGAGGAGGCTTTACCGACTGCATACTCCTCGTATTTTTGAAAGCGTTTTATTTTGTTCCGGATCATTCCCTGCTTATAAGCGTAATAAAGCAAACTTAGATCTTAATCTACATGCGTGCTCGAGTTCCTACTTAAATTTACAGATATCAGATCGTAAGAGGGAGTACTATACACTAGCATTTTTTTTGGGTCATAAGAGTCACCCCTCTGATTTGTCCTAGGACCTCTGGTAATTTCATTTTTTTTATAAAATACCATTCAATTACTATCAGCTCGTCTGTCAGTCTTTTTGCCAATGACTTCGTTATTTACAGGCAAATAACTAACAACAATGACGGCCGAGTTCTTTTATGAAATATTGGCAGTATTTCATATTGCTGTGAATTGTCGAAATTGAAATACAAAATAACAAGTGCAAAAGCATACGCATTTTCGGGTTACCATAAACCGTCTCCTAATTATGACTAGACAGTGTTTGTACTGAAATTGTGCCCTCGCACAAATATTTAGGTGTTATAGCGTAGTCTAACTCGACATAGACACCTGACATAGATTATGTGGCAAGTTGCGCCAACCATATGTTCGGATGTATACATAGGAATTTTTATTCTCGACCTCGTTCACTGAAACTATTTTTTTATAAGACATTGGTTTGTTTATAATTGGGATATCGGGCTTGTGCATGGCATCCTGCTATTACATCCCGCACGAACGAACTAGAGGCGGTTCAGAATGTCGTGTCATTTATGTCGTTTTATGTTGTATAACGTTTTCAAAAAATTACCGCACTTACAGCGTCACCAAAATGAAGGCAACTTTATCACTTCCACTACTTGAGCAGGCAGGCAAATATCCCGTTTGTGCCGATGTCACAACATAGGCACATTTGTTATTTACACCAAGTCTTACATGGCGACAGAGCAAATGATATGAAACATAAGCGAACAATGTACTTCCATTATTTAGATGGTGGCAATCAGATGGCCAGCGCAAGGTACGTCAGCCCCGTCTTTGTCGTCGTAATCGCTCGTCTTTAATAATTGCGCATCGGGGGATAGCCCCCGTATACATCCCGTAATATTATCACAGCAAGTTCATTCTCAAGAAGCTTTACTACCAGATCCAACGTACAAGTCCGGAGGCGTTGAGAACTGATTAAATGCAGGCGCTTCACATTTTCATAAAGTGCTGTCACGATTCATATGTACTGAACACATCTATTAACTGACAGCAACTGCCACTTTCAGTTGCCGAATTTTCGGAAGGCGCGACTTTTAGGCGGGCAGTATCCAGATTGAGTAAAAATGTATTTGTCATCATGTCATTATTTACCCTGACTTAAGCAGTGTTTATATTGCATTGCCATTTTGTTGTAATTTTATTGTCGCTACCCAACGGGCGCAGTGTTTACTATGTTGGAATAAAGATCGGTGTTGTCACTACTTGCTTCTACTTGTCCAATGCATGCTTCCTTGTATAAGGAGCTGTTTTTTGTTTATACAACTATCGTACTAACTTACCTCTTTGTGTAAAGAGCTGTTTGTTATCATAAAATTGTATTTGCGGTATCCTTCCGAAATAATTTTCCCGTCTCACCCGTCGATTGCCCCTCGACCCCGTGGGTACGTTAAGAATAAAAATCAATATTACATTTGCGGGCTCGACGCTCGAGTTCTCAAATCCACCACGTTTGGGGTCAATTTGCCGGCAATTCCTCTAGTCCTCCACATCACGAGTGCGGTCCCGGGCTTCTTACACGTTTCGCTGCCGTTGTAAAGAAGCACAGGCTTCGTTGTGATACTCGGAGGTAGATTGTAGCCGTATTTTATATACTGCAGCAGCGACACGACGGCGTTCGTACTGCACTTCTTCTTCCTTCAGAGTTGCATACTTACTTGGCCGACCGATGTTTTGAGGGAGTGTAATTGATATGCTCGGCAAGGCGTCACGAGGCGCTGGGTAACGCAAGCATGCCATAGAGATAGGCGAGACTTGGGCTTGGCTCCGCCTAAGCTGCTGCGTGATGCAACGCGTGGATTCTCGGCTTTTGTTTCAACTCTCACATTAGAGCTCATCAAAATGTTTTCTCTCGCTCTCTCCGTGCTGGGGGCCTCGCGCTGGAGTAATTTTTTTATCTTTTTTGGGGGGTAACGCCATAGGACCAAGTCCAATGTTAAGCACCACTGGGGTTAAAACTACATATAGTGTTCTACTAACGTCTTACACTTAGGACGAGACCGACAGACTTGCACGCATACTGCATACGCCACTTGTATGCTGGAGAAACAGCCCGTAGTATTACCTGGAGGCGGCCTCTCAGCCTTAAACCTAGCTTACGGGTTTAATACCGGCACTAGCGCCACACGCTCCCCTGGTGAGCCTGAAGCAACATTATGGCGTAGTATAATTGGTATAGCAACGCCACTGCCATGTTGATCCTGGAAGCGTTATAATTGTCATGACAACCACGTGAGGGGGCGCAGCGGATGGGGGAGAGGTGATGTTATCGACCTACTCCTTTAGGTCTGCCGCCCTCTCCCCACCAGGCCACCGCCCCGCCCCCTCCGTTAGTCCTCACCAGCGCGCGACTACCGGAGCCCGGCCAGGTCAGCTTACGCCGCTTGGGCAGTATAGACGCCAGCTCGAATCCAACTCGAGCGCTTTATAGTAGGCAAGTGCGACGTCCGGCGAGAAGCAATAACGCCCAATACGATATAGAGTTGTCGTCGAGCACAGCGTGCGCACGACAGAAGACCTATTCTTAAAGCTCAGCCTACCGGAAAACGAATGATTTTCTCACCTTTCGCTACCACGGTGAAAATACTTTTTGTTGCTGTTCACCCTGGTCATCATGGCGTCTCTTTTACAGCCAAGCTGTATACCTCTAGCCCAAAGATTTTATCTCCGGGGATGAAAACGCCAAGGCGCCAGCGATAAGACGCTCATCGTTCTAGCCTGGCTAATCAGCCCTACAGCATGGAGGTCATAATTGGTTAAGGGAAACACAAAACAGTTATAGAAACCGTTTTATGGGTGATAAACATTGTTTCCAGGGTATGTTTGAAGTCTAGTCAGGAAAGTTTTCATAAGAAAAGCAGTTATTGCCCAACACGCCAAGCCCAAAAGACAGGCAATACCGGATCCAGAATGTGCCGCCAGAGAATCCGTGCGTAGTGTAAGTAGATAAGGCGGTAGTGTGCACCAGTGAGGCATGACTTTCAGCAACGGCGGCCATTTTTTCGTTTATCAGTGTGGCGAGATTGCCGATCCATGGCCTCGCCGTTAACGTCGACGGAGTCATTTGTTTACACTCCCGAAGATGTAGCAAACTTACATCTTTGGGCACACTTCGGCTGCTGAAGTGGTGTTACACGCGTTATCTTTGATTCGCATTCCGCCTGACCTGAGTCGCGCGCCGTCGCAGAGCAGGAAGGACAAGCAAAGCCTAGTAGAGTGGACCGACTAAAACATATCAACAACAATATATCGGCGTTCATGATCATTAGCAGTTTTGGCAAATAGGATAAAAGAGTGCCGCTGTACCCTGTACTAAGAGTCTGCCCGCTTATGTAGTGACACTACACTAGCGCAAGCGACAAGCACGCCGAAATAACGATAAACATTGAATAACCTCCTTCAACACCATTTGTAGTGGTGCAAACAGCTTGGCAGGATATCCACTTATGTAGGGCTGGGTGGCAATATTTTTTATGACATCAATGGGCGAGAAAGCACACACGAGAAATCTCCCACAACGTGACACGCACGTGCTCGCATGGCTTGAAAGCAGCAGTGACACCATTATCGCTATGGAAAGTGCTCATCGCGCATGCGGGCCCCATGTTGCCATCGCGGGAGGCCGAGAGAGCTTGAGGGAGAGAAGGAATATTTTCCCAGGGCCGCTCCGTTTAGAAGCGCAATAATCGAACCGAAAGTAACAAAAAGTAACATCGGCCTGACATCGTGCTTTTGTGGCTATGTTAGCATGCGTGCTTCCACAACTTCTAAGCAGGTTGTCATTTCAGTGCTCATATTACTAACGAAGGTTGTCTGAACCCGGCTACGGCCCGATATCTTTAATGAATTGCGTCATTTCACGTTTCAGCCGACCTAACTGCGTCAAACGACGTTTTTTTTAAGTCCATAGCTCACGATATGGCTGTTACGTCGGAAGTCTGAACATAGCCTAATGCTTCTCTTTGTCAACATGGGGTCCTCTCCTTTTTTTCTTTTTTCACCTAGGAGAAGCACTCGTCTACAAATATAAACAAAGGCGCTTTGTCGTTTGTTCTTTCCTCTTGTTGTGTATATATTTTTTCTTTGCTACGTAGTTGTGTTACAAGTTATTACTACATTCCCTCACTTCGAAATATCCGTATTTATGCATTGGTGGGCAACCGAGTTTGCCGTTTTGAATCAAAACGTCACCAGTGCCACACATCTTCACTGCTGTGCCTCATAACCTCAACTTTGTACATTCCCCAGTGCTTCTTATATACTTTAGATTTGCCATTGGTACGTATCGCCAAACCGTTGAAACTCAGCGTCAGTTGTTCTTAATAAGCAGTGCTGTTTATTTGCTTTTACCTTGTCATGGGTAGATTCACCATAATGTCGACGCATTTTTCCAACGCATCTGTTTAAATACGCTAACGCCCGTTGGTTTTTGCAACTCTCCAGCGGGCATGAACATAAACAAAAGAAGAAAAAAATTAGTAGTGGCCTAACACTGCTATGCCAGGATATACGTAGCGTGCGCTAAGGTTCAGCAATCCAGTCCAATCCAGCCCAGTCTAGTCCAATTCAGTCCAATCCAGTCACCTCCAGTGGAGTCTAGTCCTGTCCAGTCACTGCTTCTCGCGCATGCTCAGCACGGCTCTTCACGAGCCACGCAAAACGGCTATCAAGCGGCTCCGGTTCAGCGTCACACTTGGCTGCTGCGCAATTGAGGCGCACACCCGGGCACTCGCCGGCGCCCGTGCGTCTGCCGCGGCTATGACACCGCACAATCCAACACAATCCAAATCGAGTCCAATTCAATCCAATCCAATGCCCCTCGCGCTTGCGCAGAACGGCCCTTCACTGCACACGCGAAACTGTTCGACCCAGGCCAGTGTAGCTTACGCTTATATTTAAGATACAAACAGAATCTGATGAGTAATTCCCACTTTAGACACCTCCAAGTTTTTGTAGCCCACAAAGAAAATATTTGGTCGTGATTCAACCGTTAGGTCTGGGTATTTGAAAATTAATACATGTAAGTTTCTCAGACGTACCTGTCTTTCTTATGAAGCTTACATAACCAATCGCCCTTTATAAACGCGCCTATTTAATTGAAGATACATGCTAGTACAAACTGCTAAGTAGGATGCTAACGCACAGCCACTACTAGTAAACAAGCGTTTTCATAAGTTGCAAAAATTTGAAAAATCATAACCATCCGCGGGAACCTCGTGATGTGTCGAATGTCTCACAGAAATTATTTCTGCTTAACGTGTGGACCCTCTTTACTGGTGCTCGAAAATTTACGGTCTATTTCTTGAGCTCCCCGTCATATTGCCACATAAAGCTTTTGCTGAAATTGTATAAAATCTGCCCTCATTCGTACTCCAGGGAGTGGAGTGTAATATAGGAGGAATAAATGTGCTGCAAAACGTTATCGTGACCAAAATAAATCGTGAATAGAGACATACTATGTAATATTACCCTCACAGTATTAGCCATATATATCAAACGCACTCGCCGAATTAGAGAAAAATACACCAATTCTTCTCGTTCCTGTCGTACCATCTGGCACTTCTGAGCGGACATTATTTTAACATTGAGCCAAAGATTTCAATATATACACTAAATGCAAAAGGTATTGTCGTGTAACTAAACATGTATTTTACGTGGCTCTGGACGCGTAACAAACGAACAATACCCACGCATCTTGGTTGTATTTACAAATAACAGCCCTTAATCATGAAAAAATACACAAAAAAACCTGGGTATTTGGTTTTTCAACGTAAGGTAAACGCATAAATTGGTGCTTTACGTACATGCGAAGCGCCCCTTTTGTCCAGGTATCGAAGTTCTGCCGCAATCTCAACTTCTCGAATATCACGAAACGGACAAGTACATTCAAAAATCGCTTTTTTTGTTCGACTTTATGGAAACGTATAAAACATCATTTTTTTGGTTGTTTTCACCTAAAAAGTTACGTTTTTTGGAAATTTGCAAAACTAACCCAAGTGTTCGCGTTTATTCTTTCGACGCAAAAAATAGTGTGGAGTCTAGAGCTTCCATATCTTTGTTTTTAATGAATAAATAAAATAGTTTAGAGCGCTCATTGAAGTTTCAAACCTCAGTATGCCTACATAAAAGAACATCAATTCTACCGACCACATTTAAATTGAAAGCTTTTTCACGGCCAAAGAAGTTTATTAGGGGAGGATTTAGTATATACATGACCAAAAAGTTTTACTCACCAGGAAATGGTAGTGTGGTGCATTGGAGAATATATTAATATTGAGATTGTACAGGAAATGCCTGCGGACAAATTAGAACAGGGACAAACCACTGACCATACCTCCGACTGTCTGTAATGAACAAAAGCCATAGATTAATTCGCTTCAGTAAGCTAAAGCATGTGTTACAATGCAAGTCAATAAGTTTGGTTTCCCATGACCTTTGTTATGCCCTTTAAAAACCGGTCTTTATGAGAGGGTGACGCAATCTTATCCCCATATTAGTCTCCTAAAACGCGGTGACTACGTGTACGCGTCGAGATATGTCGGTCGATTTAAAGCACATGATGCTCTTCCGAGAAAATCGTTCTCCTCAGCGCTGTTAAATATATTCGAACAAGAAGCAAACTGTGACTCCGAGAAAACTGGGTAAAAGTGTAGGGACATGAATCAATAAAAGTGATGCTACAGTAATCCCCAAGCGGGCGCTTCTCCGCGTTGTTTGTTTTGTGTGTTTATCTGTTTTCCCACAGTAAATCCAATCTTGGGCATCGCCAAGAGCGATTACTCCTACTGTTCATGTCGGCTGCAACTGTTCGATGTCTACTGTGCGTATTGCCTTGTCGTATTCCTTGAGAGCCACAAATAAAATTGCCAAAAAAGACAACCTTGGGACATTTGTTACGTACAAAATGTGTCCTCATTACAAATGTTCTTACGTAAAATGTTTATACAAATGTTCATATGAAGCGGAAACAAGTTTATTGGAGCGAACTTGGGCTCCCCTAACCACTCAAAAGAATACAGAGGCGGCGAAGCAGAACTCAACAAAGTGACTTGCACAGGCGAGTGTCGTCGAATTGAATGCCGTGGCGTCTGCTCTGCAGGCTTTTATCTTTAGGCGCGAGTGTTTCTGCAACCGTCGATTCCCATCCAGAACACTGTAGATCACTGAAGATTATTCTGGGCGAAACAGTCTGCTTATCTGAATGTGATAGCCCATGCGGCATAAAAATAAACAATGGAAGACCCGCTTTGCTAGGAACACAGATAACCCACCCGGGCGTGGCCCGGCAGTAACAACAAACAAGAAATGAACAAACCCATACATGGTTCGCGGCAATATCATCGCTTCCAGCATGTTTGACCAGAGCGTAGCATCTTACTTAAGCTCATACCAGCTCGTAACTGTCCTTAGGGTATAAGATGTCTTGGGGACATGCAACACGAGTTCCCCTTTTCTATATGCCATCTTTCTTGTTTTGTGTGGAGCGTTTCAATCATGCATTTAACACCGCCTCTGAAATTATTAATACGACTAACCGGGTATATTTAGCTACATCTGCACTTACAATTGGCGCAGAAAAGTATTATTGATTAGATCATGTTAAACCTTTTATCAGAATCCACGAGCTTGCGCAGCATTCAAAATGTCATATCTGAATGGACATTATTAACTGCACTCCTTACCCTGCTTGAGAATTCCCTGTTGGTGTGAGAAAAAGGTGCGGATCATTTCTATTTCTAAGAGGTCCAAACGGTAGGAGAATCAACTGCTTTACACCACCACGTATTGGTAAGGGGCAAAATTCTGGTAATGTAGGGCCACCGCGAACCCCTTTAATATCTTCTGAAAAAAGTCTGAATAATAAAACACCGCTTCCAAGACAGTATACGTTTCATCATCATCATAATTAACTACAAAATTATCCTGTCTACGCCCACCGCAAAGCAAAAGCCTCTCCCATATATCTCTAATTTACCCTGTCCTGTGCTAACTGCGACTAATTTATCGATGCAGAATCTTGATCTCATCTACCCACCTAACTTTCTGCCGCTCCCTGCCAAGCTTTCCTTGCCTAAGAATACACCATGTTACCATTAACGACCAACGGAAATCTGCCTTCGTATGTGCCTACAGTGTATGTTAAGCTGTACCTAATGCCAACGTTACCTTGAAAACGAATGACATTTTTACGGTTCCGGGAGCAGCGCAGATGAGTTACCAACATTCAAGCTGTGTTTTGTCCGCTAATTCTCTAGTTTTTATTATCCTAAAAAACATCAAAATGCGTGTTAAAGGTGATATTCAGGGAACAGCCAATATTTCGCCCAAACATGCAAACATTTGCTGTCTCTAATGTTTCTGCAACCGCCGCATTCAACATTACACCAAAATATTAGGCGAGTGAGATAATTCCAAACTATATTAATTTGTTTTCCTCCTACAAAAAGGCGATTGTAGGTACTTTGCTACATTTACTTTCTCGCAATTCCTGTAGTACCGTTGAACGTAATACAGAAGCTTCCTTTAAAAGGTTTCAGAACTGTAATTGGCGCCTTTGCGTCGTGTTGACAATCAGGGTTTTAGTAATTGGCACATTTACATTTGTACATTTCATTTTTCTGTTCACGTTTAAATTCGTGGTAATTAATAACAGCCATTTTCAAAGAAGTTTAAGCGACATCAAAAAGGAAATAAACCTACCGTGTGACGGCAGCTTGACGTTAGAAGCAGAAATCAGCGGCATGAGCGTGTGAGATGCGTCAATGCGTAGGCGCAGGCATGTGTATACAGTTTAGGCGAAAAGTATTTATTACTACAGGGTATATTTTCCTTACATTGGTTTCATGAAGAGTCCTGCTTTAGCAAATATGCGATCGTTATTCGCGTCCTGGTTTCTTCCGTTCTTTATGGTCGTCATTGGATGGGAGAATGGTGCTATTTGTAACCCGTCACCTCACATCGACGACAATTTTGACACTACCCTCGATATAAGAAAGGTAAGCTGATGTTAACTGCGTTTTTATCGATTCTTGCATCTACCTCCACGGGGGTGGCATTTTTCTTGTGGTGTGTGTAAGATATTTTTGTTCCTACAACAACTACCAATATTTCCGCGGGATACGTCTTTTTTGGTGAACCCTTTGTGGGGTCTGTCACGTTAGGCGAGATCCCGGGATCATCACCCTGCGTGAGATGAGTTACTTTAACGTTATAAAAAAAAGATTCTGCTTTGGTCGGAGGTGGAGAATACACAAACAGGAGACCTTAAGATCAAGT
Organism: Haemaphysalis longicornis; assembly: GCA_013339765.2. Classification (NCBI taxonomy): domain Eukaryota; kingdom Metazoa; phylum Arthropoda; class Arachnida; order Ixodida; family Ixodidae; genus Haemaphysalis; species Haemaphysalis longicornis. Next base: position 59,723,514 of record CM023455.1, on the reverse strand, counting down.
TAGCGCGTTGTAAAAGAGTCTTAAAAGGCACCCCGTTGGCCTGTGCTGCTTATAATAAGGCGTGGAATTTCTAAAGAAACATTAGCGCAGCTCGCCCTAGTTATGCAAGCATGGAGAAATAGCACAGCTGACGGCCCCTCTCCGTTTGTCGGAGACAAGGCTGTTGCACCTGACATGAGTTCACGACATTGCTTTTGGAGTTTCTCAACAGCCGGCTGGTCCGGATAGTTTTGTTCGCAGGCTTTCACATTCCTTTTAAGTTTTACCACGTTAGCTTGCGTTAAAACCAGCGGCCTTGTCCAAAGCTGACACGGGTGTGACGAACCCAAAGCAAATGCTGCACTCCTAGAATGGTGTGATAGTTTAATCTGGGACTCGCGCATTTGTTCGTGTGACAGGTAGTAAATCAGTTTTCAATATTTCAGGACACGAACAGCCTTTTTAAAGCTCCGTGTGCGGGTGAGGTACGGTATGCCAGTTCGTAGTGTCAACGTGGAGTATTATGGGGGACATTGTTTTGCTATTTTTGATAAATTATGTGAGCGGTGAGCTTGTGTCGGACGCTTTTCAGTGCAATACCTGAGTGATATTTCCTGTATAACGTTGTTCAAGGGCGTAAATAATAATCTTATCTCTGTCCCACGGTACAGAACATTGTATTCTGTGGGCGCTGAGCAAGGTACTGCAAAGGGATACTACAGGCTGAATAAACTTGTGTTTTCGCTGAAAGATCGTACGTTTCCTATCCTTCACAGCTTTTGTTCAATGAGAAACTATTTGTTGTTTTCGTAGAAATCTGCAAAAAATGCTGGTATTTATCTGTCCCATTTCCCTTTCAATTTTTAACGTATTTGTAGCGTAACACCGTAGGAGCGCGGCACCGGTGCGGTCTGTGCTCTCTCACGCTGGAAGCGGTAGCTTATACGTCTGCAAGCGATGGGGAATGCCGAAAACAATTATCTGGCCGAGAAGGATAGATTCGACTTGTGTACTTTGTTCTGTCGCCAGCAAAGGTGGTCATAAAGATGATTCTTTCGCACACGTAATTCTACTGCCAATCATACATACGGCCAGCAATTCCCAGCGAATTTATTTGAGAGCGGATACCGTAATGTGTTACATTTATACGCAGCCTTGATGCCCAAATCACCGCTATGGCGGTGTTACGAAGCCAGCTTTCGCGATAACAAAAAATTTAAGGGTGAAAACATTGGTAATGCTGCTCCGGCCTTTTCAGAAACCGGGCATCTCTGGCGGATAAATATTTTTGGTGGTGAGGTCCCGATGTAATCGAAGCAGGACCATTGTTTCGTGAATTTACCTAGACAGCGCACAAGTGGCATATATTTCGGTACCATGGAATGACAATGCGACGATTTTCTGATTTTAATATAAGCACAATGCAAGCAGTCTTTCAGGCGGGCTCAAGACAGCCGGGCATCTATTATTGGTGAGAAATGTCCAGGAGAAACGCTTCTCCGCATCCCCCAGATGGGCCAGTTGTGTAGGTGATGCCTTTTGAGGCAAGGGAAGAAGCCTTGTTAACCAATGATAAAGCCATGAGAGTTCCAACATTGCGAAAGAGTTACCATTAAGCGTTTTCTGTCCGAAGGGCGTCAAATGTCCGAGAAGGTAAATAACGGAGGCGATGTTTATGCAGCCGCAATTTTTGTACCGAACATCTCCGCGACGTCGAAGATTTTGAACAGGGTACGCATTGAAATTGAATAAAATGGGTGGAGACACCTCGGTGGTGTGCGAAGGCTTTTGACCAGACACATTATTCTAGTGACAGGTTTTCTGTGGTTCAACTCTCAGCACAAAGACGTCCACTCAAGCTTAGCCAATTTACATATGGGCTGCTGAACGCGCTTCAGCAATTCTCTGTGTTCTCATATGTCTTCAGGGGCTAGTTTTTCGCGGTCTTCTTTCTGCTCGCCGGTGTATCGCACGAAGCCTTTCAAACGTTGTATCGGCGACCGAACATGACTTGGCGAAGTTGAGGGTCTTTGTGCTCGTTTTGTGTGCCTTAGCCATCATGCTAAAGAGTCATCGCAGGAAAGCACTCAGCCAAGGCCCAGAGTCCGTATAATTATTTGCTAAGTGGAGCAGGTCACCCACAAATTTGTACCGCTTTAATTCCGGCGTGTCTTCTAGGAGGAAAATCAAATTTCATTTATTTATTTTTGAAGTCTCAAAGGCCCTGAGGCATTACATAAGGCGGGGGCAAACAGTGTTTCGGAAGCTCTTGACAACAAAAAAGAAGGCAAAAAACAGGAAAAATGGTGTACAAAAAGACCGAAAGAACAACGCTCAGAAAGAACCAAGCCGTACAACAATCATAATCGCAGTTTTATATAACAAAAATGCAAGCAAGTGGTACACATGACTAAACAAGATTACTAAATGGGTTCAAGTAACAAAAACTCTCTCCGTAAAATGACCCGCGGAAGGTTTCCGCAGAAGGTCTTTTCATCGACGGCCGAAACAATAACGTCGATACAATAATCACCCGCGTACGGGTGAATGAACTTGTTATGCATTAGTCGTCTTATGCGTCTTATTCCTTTCCTTATATTCACTGTTGGTAGGCATCTCACTGCACTACGCCGACTTTAGAAAGCTGTTGTGGGAAACAACACATATTCAAAGAATGATGCCAGATAAAGTCCTTCTTCAGTTTTTCGCGAAAGCGTGAAAAAAGGGTACTCAAGTTGGTAACAGAAACCGCAGTTCACATCCAGCCAACAAGCAGGTGTCTACTTCCAGTCAGCAATATAGAAACAGGTGCCCCTAACACACATGACACGCGCAGGCATGGGCTCCAAGTAGGGACATTGTTCTTTTTGCTCCACTACAAAGATTGGTGAAAATACCAAGTCAAGAAAAGTATGAGTTACCAAACTGTATGCTCAGTACGACAATTTGGGGTCAGTAACACACCACTTTTTTCTTAATGTCACTGATTAGTTTGCCTTCCTTCTGCACTACAAGCATTGCTTGCCGTGAAAATTCCTGTTGTGACGACCCTGCCGAAGCCAGCTTACTTTTGGCTTGCGGATATTGGGTCCGTGGTTAACTGGTTTCAACAAAACTTTGGGAGACATCACTTTGTATAAATTATTATCGGTCAGGGCTAAGTGCACTCGAACAACAATGTCTTATTGCCCATCTGAATAATTTATGAAGGCTTGCGCTTACTTTTCTCCGTCATCGGATCTGCCTACGGGTATTCTCTGCAGAGCTGCTCTCGCTTATTTTTGGAATCGTAGCTTTACGGTTGAGACACTTATGTCTGTTGAAATCTAGCAAGCCAACTTCTGAACTGGTCTTCTACAACAAGAGTGTGCCTGATGCATTGGGTGCTTTCATTTAGTTTTGGCCAGGCAAAGTGTTTTCCTTTTGCGGATTTTCAGTTTACGAGATTTGAACTCAATTGGTCGAACCAAAATAACCATTTTTTGTTATCGTATTCCTCTAGAGATTATTAAATCACGTCAGGAGGAGACAAGCCTAGTTGGTTGCTGTCTCCACCCATTTCTGCAGCGCTTTCTACTACAGCCAGTGTGGAAAGCATGCCCTGCTCATATAGCAGTTCAGTGATTATATGAGGCAAAAGAGGCAAAATCTCATCCTGGTTACTTAGTGCGGGAAAAAGAAGGACTGGAGTTCTGAGTCAGGTGGCACAGGTGTGTCTTTGGTGCGCCCTAACAAATTCCCAATACAATGTAGCTCACCAGGTGCTAGGGCTGTACATGCCGTGCGAGCTCTGATCTGCTGCAGTAATTGCTCTCGCTAAACTGAGAGTTCAGCAAACTGCAGCTCTTGTTCAGCCTTATGGGCAGTGATTTGATCCTTGCGTTGGGAATCAAACTTTGAGAGCTCGGTCTCTACCCACGAGCGAGGTTCAGCATCACTAAGCCCTAGCATTTGACAGGCAGTAACAAGCTTTTGAAGCAACGTGATTCTATCCATTTTCGCCAAACACGTGTGGTGGTCTCATTACCTCTCAAGATGTTATTGAAGGGTCGGGTCGCTGACTCCAGTTGCGATGATGTCAGGGTTCGGATGTGAAGGAACAACTAGACAGCCCACACATGACAAGCGAATGAGCAGAGGATACACGTTTCGCCAGGGAACGAAAGCCATACATTTAGAGAAAGTGCCAAAAAAAAATTAAGGACCTGGACGACCAAACAAAGTACACGACCCTAACCACTATGCACTTAAAACTGATTGCAAAGATCCGTGTAGTTAGTGCCCTACCAAAAACAACAGTTTCTAAGCTAGAGCAATGTCACAAGTTGCCAGGCGCACACATTGTAGAAAGGTAGACTTTTCTGATGGCGTCGCGTTCGGGGGTACCCGGTGGCCGTAGAGTAGCGTTCGGGTCTTCTGGCGCCGCAGCCTTGACTGGAAGGAACTGTAGATTCACCATGAATTATCGTGGCCCCGATGACTTGGCGCGAGTCGAGGCTTCCCAGCGCAAACCTTGGGTGCCTTGATTTGTGGCAAAAGCACGCGATCCGCCCGGCAACGTGGCGGCCCCACAGGAGGAAAACATGACCACGCTACTAGGCGCAAAGCTCAGGTGCCTGGAGATGAACGAGAGTCTGGCACCAAGGCGCGGTACTGCATGCGCCGGCAGAGCTGGTGCCGTCTCAACACTGCTCCATGATTGTCGTCCTAGGGTGAATGTAACCTTATTTAGCGCACCCACAGTCTATCCAGACCTTCGTTAGCTGCTCCGAAGTCGTCTTCTTCCTCCACTCTTTCCACGCACTTCTCTTTTCTCCAGGCGCCTACCCGTTCACGGGTGATTGACCTAGATTTGCTGTAGTCTTCTCTTACTTCTTCATCTTCCGTATAATCACTGGTCCCTGGCACTCACTACAGTGAAAGAGAGAGCAAACTTTTATTATAGTAACGAGCAGGACGAAGTTCTGAGGGCCTCCACCAAGTGAGAGACATCCTTCTTATTTCGACCTGCCTTGGAGCTGGCTGGCTGTCGGGGCTCGTTCCACCATTCGGCGCTGGCCCGAGATCTCGGAGCTGGTCAGCTGCTCCACCCATTTCTCGTAGGTAGACTTTTCCCAATGTTTAGTGCTTTATAAATAAATCGTCATTCGCAGATGCGCGACAGTGAAAGTGCACGATTGGACTGCTGTGGTTGAGGCACGGGGAGGTTCCAGACGGCGGTGGAATTGGAGGGTGTCTTGCAATTGGGTTATAGTAGAAAAAGTCAAGCATGCAGAGACTCGAGAGGATACGCCATGCTTGGAGACTTGGAAGGCCGAGTTTTCGTTTTAGTTCAGTGAAGCTGGTTTTATGCGAGTAGTTTGACGTGCTAAATCGTGCAGCACTGTCCCAGACAGATTCTAATTCGTATGTAAGATTTCCTTGCAAGGGGTGCCAGATCGATGAAGTAAATTCAAGTTTACGCCGGCCATAAATTTGATATGCCAGTTTTTAATAGCAGGCGAGAGAGATATGAGTTTGCAACGGAGAAAACTAAACGTGCGTGAGGCGTGTGCGTATATTGTTTCAAAATGAGTTACGCATGATAATGACGATGTGAAGTGAACGCCTAGATATTTGCAGCACTCTGTTCGAGGTGTTTCTTGCGAGTTTATAAGGTATAAGTGATTTTTGCTGTTGTGATCAGAAAATGGACACATCTTGGCCCTTATTAAGATTGAAAGGCTAGAGCCATTTTTAACACCACTAAGTCATAGTGTCTATATCTTCGTGAAGGTCAATAGAATCACTAGTGTTATAAATGGCGTTCAATATGACGCAGTCATCTGCAAAAAGTCGGAGTCTGGTTTTGTATCCGAAGGCAGGTCATCGACGTAGATTAAGAATACCAGAGTTGATAAGCCTGCTCCTTGGGAAACACCTGATGTAGTAACCAAACCTGGAGAGTCATGAGTGTTAGCGGATGTGTATTGTACCCGTCCTGTAAGGACACGTTCCATTCAAGGAAGTAGGTTTGCGAGAATTTCAAGAGCAGGTGTTTGTGTGAAAGCGGTCGAAGGCCTTATAGAAGTGGAGGAAGAAGGCGTCAATTTGTAGATGATCATCCAGGTGTTGTAAGATATCATGGGTGAATTCCGGTAGCTGAGTTTTACATGATAACTTTATAAAACCATGTTGGTTGTGGTAAAAACTAATTGATTCGAGGTAATTATTAGATTGGTTGCTCTGACATGTTTCAAGAACTTGGACGGGACGCTGGTGAGTATAATTGGACGATAATTAGATGCTTTTCATCGACCGCCAGACTTATGGGCGGGAGTTATTCGAGCTCTTTTCCGATGGTGGGGGACTTCCCAGTACTGATTGATTTCTGGAAGATTCAACTTAGTGTTGGGCTCGACAGAGATGTAATGTTCTTAAGCAGTTTGCTGCTAATTTGATCTCAACCACTTGAGGACGACGTTTTTGCGGAGCTGAGTAGCTTAGCTATACCATTTGCATTAGTATGTACATCCGGCATTGTGATCGCCGACTGCTGTGATAATTCTGTAAAACTAAAGTTTGCAACGCGCGAAAAAAAATCTTGCTAAAAACTGGAAACGCCAAATGTTAATCATAAGAATTTCAGGCGCGTAAATTTCTATCATGAAATAGCTCGTAGCAAGACTTTGTTCTGCCACATGTCCGTTCTCCAAAAGCGAGAACTTGCCTCAACCAGTCGCAACTACTGAACAGCGCCACAAACCTTCTCAACACGCGTCGTATTGCTTCTGTTTCGCTGTTTAGCTACGCGACAATGACTAACCTTAAATTATGCAAGTACGCTTAACTTTCTTCCTGGGGGAGAGAACAAACAGGACAATCTAGACATGTTGCCAACTGTTTGAAACAAAATATAATATTATCTACCTTGCAATAAAAGCTAAAAAAGAAGGTGCTCTCACTGTTATACTTACAACACAAGCTAAGGGAACAAGCTGTCCTCGCTTTAATAAAGGTTATAAATGATAAGATCAAAGCATACAAAATGAGAAATCAATCCTAGTCTTGGTAGTAACAGATTTATATCTCAAGGAATCTTCCTAAACATGATATATGCAACGTCAAGTGCGACACAATGTGCAAGCTGGAACCCTGTTATCAAAATTACTGTTCCTATCGATATTTTACAGGATTGTCTTCGGACGATTAGCATTGCACATTTTTCAAAACACGTAGTGTAAAGGCGCTATCACTATGTTCTAAGCTCCTATTAGGCTAGCAATATAAAGAATTTAAGCGCGAGAAAGGATGATGTGTCTTTGCTAGGTTTGTATTCAGATTACAAGAAGTGTTTAGGCTGTAAGAAGTAAGTTCTTTCTGTCACGTTGGGCAAGAGCCTTTATGTGCATGTTAGCCCAATATTCGCAAATTATAAAATTTATCACTTAAGTGTGAAAAGAATTAGAAGAGAAATAGTTGAAATGTCGGCAAAACAAACGAGTGGCGTATCAGCTTTTCGGAGAGTAGCATTGTCCTTTATTCAGTATAAAAAACTGCAGGTTAGGCAGGGAAATCCACAAGTAATCCCAGGAATGTCACTTTTTTATTGCACCAAACTTAAGTATCAGCTTTCACATGCGCTCAAGCTAACGCCAGTGGTGTTCTAGCAAGGTAGTCAAGAATGTGCTTGTTTTTACTTACTGCCTCCAGAATCATACAATTTGTGTTGGCTGGCTACCGCCACGCGAAACAAAGCGCGATCTCAAAGTAATTCTTTAGGATGGCTAAAGCACATAGCCATTTATCGTGAGGATACCCTAAATGACGGAAACCACGCGAAATTTTATGTAGAGGTTTCCATAATCCAAATACAGTGCAGCCCCGTTATATGTCCTTGTTCTTTACGAAAACGCGGATTTTACAACGAACAAGTCGAGTCCCGGCATTATCCCCGTAAATATAATGAATAAAGACATTAGTTAGCCGACTTGATTTCGTTTCTGACCCGCATTACCCGATGACCCACGCGAATCGCGCGACCTATCAGCGAATAAAATGAAAGTACCGCGTGCGGACCTGTTTCACGGACCTTGAGCGGTCTCAACCAATTCTCTCCGGCATACCTTTGTGCCCCGCCTCATTTTTCGTTTCTCTCCCCTCCAGGAGCATCTCGCTCCACTGAACACTCGCTTTCCTCTAACTTCGCTGGCATCCCTACGTGTCTTGTTGTACAGCGTTACCAGGAACGTTATGCAGGTGTTCGATTCTCCCTCTCAGCAGTGCATTGCCAACGAGGGTACGCTTGCAGGATAGCTTGCGCCATCGTTCGGACCGGCTGGCGGGAATCGCGGCAGTCAACTGAAGTATAAGGTTTGTTTTCATACACCATAAATGGACGTGTGTTAATCGAGCAGATTTAGGGGAAATCGCCAAGGTGGGTTAAGTTTATAATTAAATCATAAATACTCGAAGGTATCTTCGCCGGCAGGCAGCGATGTTTCGACAGCTTATAGGCCTTCCCACAGCATTACGATGTATACATATTCCTTTACAGATAATATATACATGTGAAAGTTTCGCAAAAGTGGTTACAGAATGTCATATGTTTTGATGCGCGTTCATCAACTTGGTGCTTTACATGTGGGAATTATCCAGAACCCAACTGATGAGATGATGTTCATTATTTGAGGCAAACCTTCACGCCATGGCGTAATGCCCGGAATATATACAAGAATATTGTAACGTAGTATATCATAACACTAGTCCCCCTACCCAGAGTAGTGTGTTGTCCGGCAACAGTTTTAACGAGCGCCCCGGATTAGTTCATTATCTACATTGACCGTCTTCTATATCAAGTTACGGATACAGGGCGCCGCTGCATCGAAATGGTGGTACATATCTCTTGTGACCTATTTTTTTTGCTGGGAAGTTTAACTAGTCGTGGTGGTGAAACTAGACAACACTGCCAATAAAGTAGGGTGCGTAACTTTGAGGACCCATTGTTCACCGTAGAACCTGCTAGTACTATCCCTAGATTGGTTGTTTCCAGTAACAGCCGCACAATAAACAGAAATGTAGTTCGAATACGCAGGGCGGAAGGGAATTGGGGGTCTCCTATTTTTTGCTGGGACCCGTTGTGGTAGAACAACTGGCAGTGATTATTCTGTAGTGACCCGAGCTCACGCAAGTGAGAATTGTGAGGCTTTTAGTGGGGTTCATGTAAAAAACGTTGAGGGCCAGTAATCGACTCTAGGTCTGACCAACAGCTAAAAACTGTGAACAGAAGTTGAATGGCCAGTTGCTATCATCTCTGACTAGATCTGACACACGAAAACCAATTTACTTCCTTTTGAACGCTGTATTTTTATCCAAGAAGGTTCATATGCCGAAAAGTGAAGCAGATCATTTCAGCGCACATTCTTTACAATTTACATTAGGAGCTCAACAAACTGTCCGCAGCATGAACGCGTGTCTTGCATATTATCGCGTATTAACCTCGGGGACGGTGACTCACGGGGGAATAAACCAGGCAAAATTACAAAGATCCTACGTGAGCGGTTTCTTTTACAGAACGGTCTCTTTGATCACATTGCTCTGCAAAGTACGTCGTACCATTGTATATCGAATTTTTAGACAAAAAATTATGTTATCCGGTATAAAAGGAGGATTCCGTCAAACCAGCAGTGATGCTACGGAAAAAGGGAACACAACAATTTGGCTGACTACCATTTCGTCCTACTCCCGCAAAACAGCCCATCGGTGAGCATGCGAACAAACGGAGGGAAATTAAAGTCATTGTCGTTCTTGCGCCTCGGCATTCCTACTGATTTTACAACCGCTCAGGTCTATAGCACCATAAATTGGCGGGCTTTTCAGAGGAATGAACATACCGTGGGGCAATAAACGTTATGTGCATTTCTACCGGTGCTTAACTGGAACGACGAGAAACCAGTACGTGCCCGGGATCATATATATAACCACACAGCACAGCTCTGAAATTTGACACAAAATAAACAAAAACTAAAGTCATTCGATAAGTTGTTTTTCATCACTCTTTTTGCGTTTTTTTTTTTTGTCGTACTACGTTCAAAATGACGCTGTGTTAGAACCATGCCTTTGCAAACAAGACGGACGCACCATCACAGTCAAAGCAATGCACTTTGGAGTAAAAAAAAAGGGTACAGTAAGCAGGTCCACTATTATTTTTGTGTTTTGAATTAGGAGTAATAGAGGAAAGGCTTTGAACAGTTTCAGATTCGGTGCAGCTGTAATTTCTTGCCGTGGGCGAACGCTTTTCTGACGATCAAAAAAACTCCTTCGGCATTATAAATGTCAACAAACGACTATATAGGCATATCTCAAAGAATCATACCATAAATAATGGTGCCCTCATTACTCAACAGTTGCACTGCTTGTGTATTTTCCGCTACGTATTTTTTCAACATGATACGCATTTTTGACATACTGCAGGCTACTGAAGTATGGTCCACAATCTATTGCTTTTCTCTAGCAATATAAGAACAAAAATGCAGACATGTGAAGCCATCACAACTTTTATACCGCTTATTATGGGCGTGACTGGAGCAACTGGGACGGGTTTCGTGCGAGGGCATGGCAGACGCCTGAAGACGTCAAGGAAGAAGGAGTGTTTTGCGCGCTAGTCGATGGAGTGCACGATCTAACAGAACCTGCTCAGTTAGACATTGCACTGAACCTTGGCTTCTTCCCCTTTTAGCCGCTAGTATTCTGTGCAATAAACCATGCCTGTTATGTTTCATCAGTTTTATCATAGTCACAAATACAAATATACTTTTCGCCCATTTATTTGGAGTTTTGCAAGCAGATTGGCTTTTTAAACATGAAACACCTCACGCACTTATATTTCACTTAATACGAAGACGACTGTTCAGTGAATACTACAGGTTTACATTAAATCCCGACCATACGAATCACTAAACAGCTTTATTTTTAGCAATGGCTAAACCCACTGCAATGAACTTTCAATCTGACAAACCGGCTGCTAACGAGTATGTTACACGCGTCTTTCGCTGAAACACTGAGGCAAATGGTCAATCGTTGTTGTTTCTCCAAGCCTAAGGTGCCAGGCTGATTAGAAAATCCGCAACGAAACATAAAGGGCAATATCTGGACGAGAAAAATTTTGTGAAGCCGTTTGAACTGCTGCTTCATAATAAATAACATTCCAACACATCAATCATAGAAATAGGCCAGTATATATTTGGTGGATACGTCGTTCGTGAAAGTGATTGTAAGTATTTGCGACCCAACAAGTTTTGGTTGCCTTACATGGTTACGCCAAGAACATTCTGCCAGAGTACAATCCCAAAGTTTTGTGCCGCAGGCCTCATTGCCATTGCAAACCCAATAACAATGTGCTGGGTGTAAGATGTGCCGCATAACCGGGTGGTACTGTTACGTATGCGTTGCTTCTCCACCATAGTCTATGAATGATGACATTTCGAGAAGGCGCACCGCATGCTTTATTTTTACTCTTTGGTAATCGGGCAATAGTGGCGGTGGTTCGTCCCACGGGATGGATATGCGCCGGGTGAAGACGATGTGGCACGCGACACGAGCTTGAGAGAACAAGACGAAATTCTCTCTTCTGCTCCATTATTTTGCCTCGCATAATTTATTGTAACATAACTCTTCTTGGGGAATCCCCCTAAGTGGCTATGCGCCATTTTTCGGGCCACCACCACCACCACCACAGGGTGGATAGTGCTGGTCTAGGTGTGTGCAGCGGGACCTGGTGGGAATCTGGCCTTTGTGAACGGGACTTTTACAAAGGTGTGGTTTTACAGGAACTGTGTGTGTTTCTTGATAACCACGGTGCGTGCAAGGACCGGGTAACACATCTTTTAATGATGTGCAGGATATCTGGAAAGCTTAGTTTTACCTTCATAAACGCAGCACACCTCTGATAGTTCAGCGAGCTAGTGAAAGAGGAGCCTTTTTGGTCACATTTTTTTACAATCTGTTTCAATTATCTAGGTTTGTATCGGAGCACACAAACACTTTTTAAGTACATGCGAAAACAAGGACTTAGGGTGAAAGGCGGAGTCTCGATTAAAGATGCAAACCGTCTAAGCACTAGTATGACGGGACAACGTCGCATGAAATATGGATGTTCGCTTGTATCGGCAGGCAGTCTTATGAAAATGATAGCTACATTTTAGTTTCTGCAAGAACATATTTCTGTTGTCCGAGAAAGTCAGTTTGCCTTCCAGCATAGTAATTTCAGGGTCATCAGAAATTCCATTTTTGGCATTTGCACAGGCGTGTGACAGTGCTTCGGATTTGCGAGCATCGTCATACAAAAAAGAGGGGCGTCTTGTTTATATGTCCAAGTGTAATCTCTCTCCAACAATGTTTTATAATACTCTGGTCTTGCCCCGATAATGACGTGATGAGAGTGGTGTTTCGCATGTCATTTGTGATTAAAATTACGATAACCTTGTTGTGACAGTTTGTGAAATTACTTGAAAAGGTGTAACTGCAATGCTATGGTAAAATTACCTTTGAATCTGTTTGCGGATCAGACCGCGTTAACCCTTCAGCATTCAGTACTGATGTTTGGGAACCTTATTTTGAAATAAGTGTAATGTGTTCAGTAGAGATTATAAAAATATTGACTGATGCAAAACAATTTGCACACACAACCTGTTTTTAACAGCCCAGCTGTTTGAGCTTTACCTTGGTTCGTTGGGTATTGCAAAAACTGCCAAGAAAAATTCCTCCGGCGCCAAGCTCCGGCATGGCCTTCGGGCAGGGCTTTAGCAGAATAAAGCCAAGCGCACATGAGCGTGATCCTTATGACGAACCCCCGGTGCAGGGCAGGCTTGCGGGTGGTGGTGGTGGTGGTGCCAAAAGAGAAAGCTCATACCCACTCAGGGGGATTGGCCAGGAAAGGGGCGCTCACAGAGAGAAATTACAAAGTAATAAAGAAACACATTAAAGAAAAAAGTAAAATATTAGGGAAATATATACAGAAAAAAAACTCCTCAAACATCAGGAAGTGTTGAAACCAACATAAAATAAAAAAAAATAAAGGAAAGAAAACATGAAAAGTATGTAGAGAAATAAAACAAGACGGGAAGCTGGCAAAGGAGAGGCAGTGGACAGGAAGGCACTGATAGCAGCGATCATACACGCTGGGATCTTTTGAGGGAAGCCCGGCATGCCCTGCGGCTAGCACGGGAGACGGCCAAATTCCGAAATGAACAAGGGCACGGACGAGAGCAAAGATCTGCGCGTGGACTTGCACCATGTGAGCAGCTCTCGCCTTTGTCATCGTCTTCTTCCACGGGACGGACCAGTGGGGCATAGTCACTCAAGGGCTCCCGCCGTAGAGCCTGCTGCCTTTGTTTTGTCCATGTGAAGGGTTTGGTCGTTTGAGCATGTAAATTCCAGGGCGCGGTCAGTAAGGCTGTGAAGCCCATGGTGGGTCGTAGGGAGGCGACGAAAGTGGGCTTTACTCGGTCGGTGGCGGTGACGTCTTGGCGGCAGTAATGTCGACGGATGACAGTGTTGGGTTGCTGCTTGCCACACTAGAAACATTCATCGACCCACTAATTCTGCTCCTTCTCACCTCAGATTCGCTGTCAGTGTGGGAAGGAGCTAGGTCGGCCCGCAGTTTTGCGGTTTCTCCATTGTTGCATCACGAGTGCAACATGTGAGAACTATTTTTGTAGTGCCAAAAATAAAGGAAATATGTTTTTGATACAGTGTTCTTACGTAGTCTCTGGCTTGTTTATACAGTTTTGTTATATCAGCGAGTGTTTGACTGCTTTTGAGACAATGCCAGACAATGCAAACGTCCGTGAAATTCTTGACTTCTGCACACAGGTACTAAATACAAGCGAGACGCTGTGGTTGTATTGGATGTCATATAACAACACGGTCACCTATCGCTATGGAAATATTTCTTGGACTGAAACGAGTACTTGTATGCGACAAAAAATGGTGAATATTTCAAACCGCCGGTACGATTTTCAATTTAAAGAGCTGGCGGACAATTTTCCGTAAGTACTCCTTCAGTGGGATTTCTATCTCACTCTTTGCTCCATCGCTTACGGCTCAACGTGGCGCTAACACACACCTACCGCTGTCGCCTTGGCCTAACCTCGAACCCCTATTGTGACAACTGCGGTTCACCAGAAACCGTCGAGCATATTTTACTGGAGTGCCCCACATACTGTCAAGCAAGGAACAACCTCGCACAGAAGATAGAGTGCCTCAACCATAGTCCCCTGACTTTAAAGGCACTTCTGGGACCATGGCCATCCCCCTCCTCTCAGCGTAAAGGGCTAACGGCATTATTTCAATACCTCAATGACATCGGCGTCCCTGAGCTGATATAGGACCAGACCATCCTTCCACTGTACGACCGTTCATAGAGTTTTCACTTGTCGCCCTGACGGTCTTCAACGCACACGCTTCCTCTTTTTTTTCACTCCTTTTATTTTCTTCTTTCTTCTCTCCTTCCACCTTTCTTCCTATTGCAACTTTTTCCCTCCTCCCGTAAACCCGCAGAGTAGCATGTCGGCGTTAACATGCCGGCAGACCTCTCTGCTTTCCTCTAATAAAGAGCTTTCTCTCTCTCTCTCTCTCTCTCTCTCTCTCTCTCTCTCTCTCTCTCTATCTCACTCTTACCAAGCTATTTGCCTGATCCTGAAGGGGAGCACCACGTGCGTAAACCCAGGCGCTGTAACTAATTTGGGTCACACTATGACAAAAACGACAAGAGAATGTACCCAAAATCCATAAAGCGGAGTAAGCATTCGATTCTGTTGATGTTCTTGGCAAGTAGCACGAGCTATCCACACAATGCAAAGCCCCTACGCAAGTAAGAGGAGCACAACATACGTACTGTCATGTTTTTTCAACCAATCTTTTCGGTTTAAACATGTTTCTGTGGTACATGGAATGAAAGAAGCACCAGGAAAGGTTTTTTTCAATGAAAACAATGAAGTTCTGAAACTACCTGCATATAGTGATCTCTGGAATATCTATTTAACCCCTTTCAAGCATATTATGGTTATTTTCTAAGATTGCTGAAATGTTCCTGAATTGCCCAAAAAGATTTTAAATCCAAAAATGTGCACTATTTTCGATAAATTGACGCTCGTTGGCATCATCAGCTAATCATAGTAACGCATCAGCATTAAAATAAAATATAGAACAAAACTTTTAACTGAGCGCTTCCAGCTATCATTTTTCACAATTATTCAGATGATAATGTTTATTTCTGGGCAATTGCACAGTTTTCTCCGATTGTATCCAGGGTGAGAAAAATCGAAACGTTCCTTCGGAACTTCAAAATTCCTGGAATACGATTACCAAAACTAAAAGCGTTTCGCACGAGAATTTCAGACACCCACTCAGACCATAGTGCCTGATTTCGTTGTGGTGCTACTTTGATGCTAGTTTGGACTACGAATAATGAAATATATGTCGCAAGAAAGTTACTTATTGAATTAAGACAAAGTACACCATGGTATTTATGTTATTGGGATCACGAAAGTGGTCGAAGGTTCAACATAATGGTTTACGTATCACGAATTTTGTGAGTTGTGTGCTGAAGATCCTTTATCTAAGGCATATCATATAAAAAAAATCCTCCAAAACAAAAAAAAAACTAAAATCGCTTTGCACAGAAACACTTCTATTTTGTTATAGGAATTTTCAAGTAGTCCCAAACTGCTTGCAGGCCACATGGTTGAGCAATATGTTTGACTACAAGAAAAACTGCCAATTTAAAGAGCCAGTAGCGCCAATATAGTTGTCAGGTTTTTTTAGATGTGAAATCTTCAGGGGCACCATCCGCTTATGCACCTGCAAAGCTTATAGAGCCGTTGAGGAGTAATAAATGCCTTTAATTGGAAACTGAAGTGATTTGTTAACATGGATTGATATCTAGGGCCAATGTAGTTCGGAGTTTCGTTTACATGTTTCGAGTACCAATGTTGTGACCACTCTCGCTGGGTTTCAGTAACTATATTTCGAAAATTCTTTCCTTCTATCTGCATCTCCGTTGCCGATTTCCTATGACGTGTTTTTATGACGCCAAAATCAGGTGGCGTGGCTTGACTGCGCTATTGCACGGCTCACCGACCCTGTGACAGAATCAGTCGGCCCAAGTGTTTTGTTGGCCAGCGGCCCACGGGTTGGCGCAATTCATTCGCTCAGTTGAAAATCAGCAACGGCACGTCTGTGCCAGGAGGAATGTGCCTTTAACTTTTAAGTTTCTAGATACTATAGCTTGTAGATACTTATAGGTTGATACAACATAGTTGATAGATTGATCCATGTCACTCCATTCAAGCGCACATGCGATGCTTGGCTGATTGGTACGCTAGTATAAAAATCTAGGAAAAGTCAGTGAAAATAATATAGGTAAAAATGAATTACAATCAACGAAAACTTTGCGCTTTTGGCATTTGATCACGCTTTCATCGCGCTTGCATCGCGCCAACGATTTTACGGCTAAGGAGTGCAGGCGCTAGATATGAGATATTTGCGGAAATTGGGGACGCTTACTGCACGAGCGCTCTTCAAGAAACAGTCCTCTAAGCTGCTTCGAATGCTAAAACTAAATGAAAATGTAAACTGGCTATACATTATATACTTCATATTCCCGCAACATGCAGCGCTAGTTTATGGCGGAGTGGCGTGCCACACTCGGTATAGTGTTTTTTCTTTTATTTCGCAAGTACGAATCCGCGAAAGCGCATGTTTGTATAGTTTAATTTTGAAGTTCATTTATTTCTTTTTGGGGATTGTCTTCTATACTAAATTCACCATTTGTGCACTGCAGCACTGATTGCACCGTGAGCGAGCTCGCAGAACACGTTCAAACGGACGCTGAAGAGCTGGTGAGTTCTTGTTGGCGTTGTGGTGTCGTAAGAACAGACTGCTTGCGAGCACAGTCGCGAATCGGCCGACCCTTGGCCTCTTTCGAACAAGCCTCTT
Organism: Haemaphysalis longicornis; assembly: GCA_013339765.2. Taxonomy (NCBI): domain Eukaryota; kingdom Metazoa; phylum Arthropoda; class Arachnida; order Ixodida; family Ixodidae; genus Haemaphysalis; species Haemaphysalis longicornis. The sequence goes on along the minus strand of CM023455.1, from coordinate 59,706,558 downwards.
ACGATGCATGCGCGAGCCAGGCAAGTTCCAAAGGGGGCAAGAAAGCGTATCGCATTTTAGCGTCTCCGCAGACGCGGAAGCCGTTCATCGATTGTGTAGTGCTCGCCTAGTGATCGTTACAATTCCAAGCCGGGCTGGTAGGCTTTACTGACGCATGTCACAGCCACAAACATGGCACATGGGTTGTATGTCGATTACAGAGACATTGAGAATTCCCAGTGAAGGATAACGTCGGATGCCAACTACATTGTATGCCAGAAACAACGAAAGTGAAGCTGGTTTGAGTTGAGTTGTAAACTGAAGCTGGTCGAGTTCTGAAGTTCAGCAGCCGACACGCGGTATGGTCGTTGCCGTAACGGCGAGTGGGACCCCGTTTCAATCTTGTGGCGGACGGTGGAAGAGCGGCCCAAAGAAGTTTGCTCACAGTCGAAGGAGTTGCGGAACCGGTTAAGTAGACAAAGGAGGCGTTCACGCTGCGGAGCCGAAAGTTCAGAGTCGACAGAAGAAAATAGAACGTGGGAACTGGGCGCTGATGCGGAAGGTGTGAGGGCACTAACTGGTAGCGATGATGGATCGTCGGGAACTTCGGCTAGGAGGTTGGTGTCTAGGGGCTCGACACAACCAATGCACTCCCCGCGAAGCACAGTGAACGCCGACGTGGATGGGTTAGTGATGTTCATAGCAGAAAAGCCATTTTCAAGGGAAAGGACGGAGAAAGGCAGAGGGATGCTCTTGCGTCGGGAAAACAGTTGTTATGAGTTGAAGATTACGGTCGAATTGAAGAGGGAAGCACAGGACACTGGTACTAACACTGCGGAGTTTGGAGGAATGTCGGTATCTTCCGTAACAGCGAGCTTGAGCGAGGGTAAAGGCAAATCTTTGAACTGGGCATCACACACGGGCAGCAACGCAGCCTCAGCGTGGGCGCAATCTATAACGGCTTGATGGCGTGACAGAAAGTCCCATCCTTAAATGATATCATGAGAGCATGAAGTAAGCACAAGGAATTAAATGATGTAAAGGGCGACCTGTACAACGACCCAGGCTGTTCATGCTGCGAGAGGTTCAACTTTTTCGGCGTTAGCTGTGCGAAGGCGAAAACTGGAAACAGGGATCGTCACTTTTCGAATCTTAAGGCATACTTTTGCGTCCATGACTGAAACTGCGGCACCAGTGTCAACAAGCGCAAGGGTGGCGACTCCTTCAACAAAAACGTCAATCACATTCGTAGGATAAACATGAGGGCTTGCGTGTGTCGTTGTCGCCGCAGTTCTTGCCTCGGGATCTGCGGCGACTAGTTTTCCTGGGGAGTGAGGGGCGACGTCGCCTGGGGGACACTGAACGACGACGCGGGGACGGTGAACGGCGCTTGTTAACTGTCGGTGCCTTTTACTCGTGATACGTATGTGGTACGGGTTGGGCTTTTATTTTATATTATAGCCCTTTAGCTTTATGTCGGTGCCTCTTATGGAAAAGAGTAACGCGACGGCTTCATTGGTGCGTGGTCGTTCGACAGGTTCGGCGTGTAGACAGGGTGGGCAGGAGCTCGGTAGGCGTCAGTGAAGGGGGACACTCGGCGGCGGCAGAAACGCGCAACGTGACCGGGAATACGACAGGCGAAGCAAATGGGCCGGTTGTCGGGCGTGCGCCATGGGTTGCTGTGGAGCGGTGCCGAGGAAGCCGGAGGAGGATAGGGCGGCGGCTGCGAGCGGAGTAAGGGCACGTAAGCGGTAGGAGGAGCCTGCCGTGTCGCAACATCAGCGTATAGTGGCGCCGCTACAGGCAACGTCTGGGGAGCAGCCGGCGTGGTCGGCAAGACTTCGGCGAATTCTTCCCTAATTATTCGACGGAGCGGCGACGAAAAGCAAGGATCTGGTGCCGACGACGATGGCAGGGATGTACAAGGCAGGAGAGAAATCAGCCGCGCTACCTCTTCACGAACAAGCTCCTTGATGCGGTTCAGTAGCGAGGGGTTTTCGTCGACTGCCAAGCCAAAGAGCGGCTCCTCACGCTCCACAGGGCGGCGACGAGTGAGGCGACGTTGCCTGCGCAGCTCGTCATAGCTTTGTAACAAGCTGATCACGTCTCTGACGCTTTAACGGTTTTTCGCCAGCAGCATCTGGAACGCATCCTCATCTATTCCCTTCAGTATATGTTTGATGGTGTCTTGCTCAGGCATGGAAGGATCCACGCGCCTGCAAAGGTCGACCACATCTTCGATGTAGCTGGTAAAGTTCTCGCCGGCCTCTTGAGCTCGCTATCTCAAACACTGCTCCGCGCGAAGCTTGCTAACCGCTGGCTGGTCAAATACCGCCGAAAAGTTCGTTTTGATTGTGGTCCAGGTTGCGCGATCATCTGGGTGGTTGTGATACCATTTTTCGGCAAGCCCCCTCAAAGAGAAACTCACGTTATTTAGCTTCATCGCATCGTCCCACTTATTCTGCGCGCTTACCCTCTCGTAAGCCGAAAGCCAATCTTCAACGTCCTGGTCGTCTGCGCCAGCGAACATAGCCGGGTCATGCTCGCGGATCACCCCGAATCAGATGACCGCCAATGGCGAAGGCGCGATATCGTGTTTCGGGCGTCGCTAGGCATGGCTGACTCAGCGGTAGAAGGCAAGGTGCAAGGTATATATATATATATATATATATATATATATATATATATATATATCGTGTTTCGGGCGTCGCTAGGCATGGCTGACTCAGCAGTAGAAGGCAAGGTGCAAGGTATATATATATATATAAATTTGCGTGTGTGTGTGTGTGCCTGTACCGAATCAATATAGGAAATGAGGGGCTTGTTAAATAAGACCACACATATAGGCAGGCAGCCAGGAAAGTCAACGAAGAAAAACAGGAAAATGTGGTTGGGCTGTAATTATAATAAATGACCTAACGCACTTCTCTCCTTTTCTTTCCCGGGCCTTCTTGGCGGCCTACCCTTATTTTTATCTCTCGCCCTTTCTCTCTCTACACACACGCACACACGCACACACACACACACACGTATGTAATATATATATATATATATATATTATATATATATATATATATATATATATATATATATATATATATATATATATATAAGGGTTTAGAAATGAGGGGCTCGTTAGGAAATACAGAAAGAAATGCCGGCAGTCTACAACGCCAAAGACGGCATAGAGGAAAGGTTGGACTATTTGTTACCGTTAGTGACGTTACAATATTATTATTATATTTTATTAATTACGTGATAAAGAAAGAAAAACACGCGCCAAGAGTGGGGACCGAACCCACGCCTTTCGATTAGATCTCGAATGCGGCCGAGTTGGTAAGGCATTCGAGATCTAATCGAAAGGCGTGGGTTCGGTCCCCACTCTGGGCGCGTGTTTTCTTTCTTTATCACGTAATTAATAAAATATAATAATAATATTGTAACGTCACTAACGGTAACAAATAGTCCAACCTTTCCTCTATGCCTTCTTTGGCGTTGTAGACTGCCGGCATTTCTTTCTGTGTATATATATATATATATATATATATATATATATATATATATATATATATATATACGGTTCCGAATACGGTTCAACAATCACCGCTCTCACGCAAAAAGCTGCCCTTATTTGCCCCTGTCAAGACATGTGAACAGTCCCGGGAATGCATTTGAACATCTTAAAGCAACGATTTTAGAATCCGCCTTCAAAACGCACCACGACCGCGAGGTTCGGGAATCTTATCTCATTTATAAGTTTGGGTCAGCCACACTTGGAATTAATGAAAGTTACGGAAAACTAACGTGCTTATCCCTCGATTAAAATTGCCGGCTTCATAATTTTTATAACTATGTCCATTATTCCTACCCTTGAGTTTCCCAACAGAATTCGCAGAAACTCTCCTATTACAGCAGCTTTATTACCCTAATGCGGCTCAACAGTGCCATTTGTCCTGGGGAAGGAGGGTTCGTTCCCACCACCACTTAAGAATGTTTAACTCTTTGTGATCTATTAATGTTTAACCTTTTGTAACCCTACCTATTTCCTGTTCAGTTGCTAGCTTCTGTGAAATGCTCTTTTGTGCCCCCTATCTATTCTCTTCATCCGCGGAGGGCACACCCATCTTCGCTTCTGCCCCAACTAGTCTCCCCAGCCACTGAATACCTTACTGTATACTCTTCCCTTTCTTTTGAAACCGCGGTTGTCCAGTTTCCCGCATTGTCTGAACCTGCAGCCCGTGCGGCATACGTTGACCCGTCATGGTGCAACCTTGAACGCTGCTTTGTTAACATGACCCCTTTCTCTCCTAGCTCCCCCCCCTTTTTTTTGTTGTAACATAGGCGTAGCCCGACTGTATGCGTACTCCTTTTCCGAAACATTTTCCGCTCTTTTTCAAAGTTTTCTGCAAACCTATATAAAATATGTGTTCCAAATGTTTGCGACAGCAAAATCATGTAACTTTACTCTGATGAAGGCAAGTCCCGTTGCCGCTACGTAAGTAATCCTCGTGTGTTATTGTTCTTGCTGTGTATCCGACTCTTTACTTATACTATATATATATATATATATATATAGCGAATCAGAAATAGGAAATGAGGGGCTCAGTAAATTAAAACAGAATAAGGGTTGGCAGTCAAGAAAATCTCGGAAAGCAAAGGGGTGAATGCGTTACGTCATAGAAAGAAATGAAGAATTTTTTTAGTCAGAAAGAAAGGGGTGAAAAAATGCCCGCCAGGCGAAAAAATGTTCGGATGAAAAAATGCCCACGGGCATTTTTTCACCACTTTTTTTCTGACTCAGTCCTGCAAAGCGAGTAAGTTGAAATGTATACGTCTAATTTACCCCAATTGCTTTTTTTGTTTTTCGCAGGGTTACAGCCGACTTTGCTGGAACGTTTATCTTGCCGGGAAAATTATCTTCACAGAGCCACGAACCGCCACCTAAATCCATGCTGCTTTGGCATATTATAGGTAACATAGCAACGTTGCACGGTGTACCCGATAAAACTATGCGAAGTGCGCACATTAGAAAAACTTGGCATTCCAAATGACTGTAGATGAGCAAGAACTGCCCATCCAATACTTGTTGCAATCGTTTGCATTTCGTTCCAGGGATTGGATATATCATTTCCATGGACTCAGAATAATAGTAGTTACAAACCCAGCCGTGCTTTTTAGGGACCACAGAGTATGCATTCCGTGCTCTATATCTCTGGTCCCCTGAAGAGAAAGGATTGCAGGCTGGAGCAGTTTCGGGCACTCCGGTGATATTGCCAAAGATAACCGCCCTAATTTCTTGCACCACTGTTTACGGTAAACATCAATATACTTTTGCTGCCGGCTTCGTAATATTGCATCAATGCGTGCCAAAAGATACCACAGTAATTGTATATAAATACTTGATTCGAATAACCACAAAACATTTACGCTGTTTAGAAACGGTTAGGAATCAAGCTACACCTCATTGCATTCAAAGCACCATGGTGCATGTTGGGCCTAGATATTTCCACCTGTAACCACTCCGATATAATAACGACCCTTGGTTGCGAATTGCAACCAGCGAAATATCAGGACGAAATTCGGCACGCTACAAAACTTAGAAAAGCGGGATTTTTAGTGCCACCTTGAATAAGGCATATCTCGGAGTTTTTGATAGTTGTACAAGTCATGCAAACATTTCCCGTTTTAGCATGTCGCTGTGCACTTTTCTGGAAACTTCATTGATCGTCAATAATACCCGAATTGGAGGTATTCGGAATTAGGCCTGTTTTGTGCTTAAACAAGTGTGTTTGTGACCCCACAGGCAAAAAGCAATTTTGTAACCCCTGGAGCAGATGTTGGGGCCCGAACAAGGCAGAAGGGTTTCACCAACGTACTGTGCATACTAAATTGACGATTCATGCTGGGAACGACTAAATATGCTTCATTTTAAAGGAGACACGAAGCCTTTGGGGGAAGGAAGCAAGCAGGGGGTAAAAGGGTATGCCACTAAAGTTTTTTTCAGTTTCGCCTCCCTTTGTGCGAGCATTTGTTCGGTTACCCATTTACTTGGCACATTTAATGTGGTTTTGGGCAGGGTTCGCTTCTATGATTTGGAGTGGCGGTGTGGAGCAGGCGGTGGCCCTGGTGACTTTGACTGGGCACGTGCTGAGGGTGTCCTGGCGTAATGGAGTTCTCGTAACTTTTGTAGTTCGGTTCTGAGTTATTGTATCTCTTGCTTGAAAATCTCGTTTTCACGCACAAAGAAATTAGTGACCTCTTTTTGTGATTGGGCGGTACTGTATTTGTGAAGGCCTGCCACTGCATCGGCCCAGGTGACACCGGTTCTTGATTTATACGTTCCCGTCTGACGCTCTGCCTGTTTGGCTGTGCGACTTGGGCACACGGGACTGATGGTCAGGTGGCCGGGTTCTTTGCATGCCGCAGAGTAGGGCATGGTTAGGCACGCTGCCACAGCTGGATGCTGGCGACCACAATCTCGCCAGACAGTAGCTGATGGGCAGAAGTTTGCGATGTGCCCTATTGTGTGGCGATTAAAACAGACCATGCACTTGGGTCTGTACTCAGGTACTCGCACCAACTCCATGTAGTACCTGACAACACGGGGTATGAATGCAGAGTCAAAAGTAAGGACAGTACCGTCGGACTTGGTTATCTCTTGGACTTTATTAATTTCCGCCGGTTCAGAGCGTAACAAACTAAAAAGGGTCTCATTGGTTTCTGTGGGGTCGATGCGGATGAAAATGCGAGATCGGTTTCTAGTATGAAAGATGTGTTCAATGTCCACTTCAGTTGCTGCTAGGTTACCGTTGCGAGGAAAAGTCAGGCGTTTTGTGCGAGCCAACTTTGTCGCGTGGTTATAGTTGTAGAGACGATTATGAAACTGTTTGCCGCATCATCGTATTTGATGGCCGCCATCTGAGCTAGCTCGCCACATGGGGAGTTTCATTTTTTATCTGATATCACAGCAACAAACACATCTTTGCAAAATGGGAATACAGCGAAGGAACTCTATATACAGTGGTATGCCCCCAATTTTGTACACAAAAGAATTTCAGCGATAATGTACCAGTCCTGCGAAGTGTTGTACCAATAATGTTAAATAAACGCCTTGCCTAGGTGAAACAGTCGCAGAAAGTATCCACGCCATGGAAATTTTGATGAAGGTGGAATGACGAGTGACAAACATTGGGTAGATAGAAAAAAACTTTCTCGACACTTTTCAAAAAACGTTTTTGGAAAAAGGATTACTTGAAACTTTTAAAGAAAAAATAGAATTCATTCATGCTAAAACTTTGCAATTGCTGCATCAGGATGTGCTCAAATGACGAGGTCAATGTTGCAAACATTGTCTTGCTTTTGACAGCGGCACAAGCAGCAAATATCTCTTGGTAGGACTGAAGAATATTTTTATTTATTTTTTTATACTGTAACCCTCACTTGAGGGTCATTACAGGGATGATAACAAACAAGAAAACGATACACAATGACAAGGCAGACATTAGGTTTAGTGTTGCCGGTAGTACAATTCTAGCGAACACTCAAACGCTTTGACAATCGAAATAGAACAGCCTACTCTGTAAGTTTATTCACGCTTCTTTGTTATAAAGCAAAAAAAAACAATGTATAATCCCGTTTCACGCACCCAAAAAGGCCTTATTGGGTTACTGTGGTTCAACCGAGCTCCTCGTTCGGGTGCAGGTTGTATGCATGTGCGTATATTTATTCTTATTTCGTCTCAGATAATTTGAAACAGGAGTTTTAACCTTTGGTTTTTGGTGCGCTCTGGCAGGAGCTTTAGGCAACATGATTTTCACAAATTTGTGACGGATTCAGACATCCGGTACCGTGAGCAAATGAAGCGCACTGCTAGCCTTTGAATTTTTTCTAGTTTATTACTCAGTGACTGCTGATGAGGACTCTATACAGGAGGCGCATCCTCCAAAACAGGGCAAACAAATGTCTTATATGCAAGTAATTCAAAATATCTAGGGGCATGGTCGAGTTTTTTTCTCAAGTAAAACAACTTTCTGTAGGCGTTTGAACACACCTCTTCAACATGAGTGTGCCACCCCAAATCGCTGGTAATAGTCACACCCAGGTATGTAAACCTGTGTATTCTAGTCAAACAGTTATTTGCAACTTTATAATCATATCAGAGTACAGATTTTTTTTTTTTGGTTAGACGGGTGAACTGAGCCTCTGAATAGTTAATTTCGATCCCACACTGGGCGCACCAGTTTGCAAGGCTTGCAGACATCGAATATTTTGATTTTGTTGTTTGCGTTAATTACAGGAGTATAAATTAAAGAAGCGTACCCAAAATGTTTGATTTTAAGCAGGCTTTGGACAACTGCGGAGATATAATTTTTAATACTAAAAAGAACAAAGGACGCAGAACCGACCCTTGTGAACACCGGAAAATACTTTCAATGAAGTAGATGTGCAATCATCGACACGTACTTTTTGTTTACACTTCTTTAAATACGCGGGTATCAACTTTAGTATATATTGTCATGGAATGAATAAGAGAGCTATTGGTCCTATCCCCAGGGAAGAAGACGAAGACCTAGCTATGCGGGCTGCCGCATAGCCGATATCATGTATATCGTGTAAATACATCACTCGCATCTTTCATGGTTCATTTCCTGCGTCGTGCCGTCACTTCACGTGTTTTTGGAGGTTGCGGAGTTGATCCCAATCATGGCCCCAGCTTCGCTTTGTCTCGGCTGCTTGAACATCGCTGAAAGGCTCTTCGATTGCGTCTGCCCGCCTAAGCCCCTGTGAGCCATGGACGCAAAATTTCCCAGCTCCGTGTCCCCAGCCTATGACCTGACGAGATCAACAGACGTCACCAGCCGCGAACTACACAGAAGACTACGCCGTTCCCCTGCCCAGAACTCCGGCGCACCTCCGAGGCCTTTGGATGTTGTTTCACTCTTTCGGCGGGCATTGGTGCACCGGGGCAAGTTTTCACTACGACCATCATCCTCATTCGTGGCGGCGATGACTTTTGCCCTTTTCCTCTCATCATGCATAATCACCGCATCTGTACATTTCCGACAGCCTCGACCAGGACGGTCGCTTTCGACGAGGAGGATGTGTCACGAAATGAAGAACAGAGCTATAGGTCTAATCTCCGGAGAAGATGACGTAGACCCAGCTATGCGGGCTCCCGAATGGCCGACATCGTGTATGTAGTGTACATACATCACTCGCATCTTCCATGGTTCACTTCCTGTGTCCTACCGCCACGTAACTTGTCTTGGTGGAGCTGTCCTACCGTCACCTAACAATATCATCTTGTTCGTAGTTGCTGTAGCTTAAAAATAATTTGTTGTGAAGACCTTTGTCGAACGCCTTTGCGAAATCTAAACAAATGACTTAGCACCCAAAACAACCAAGGATTTTGCTTGCGAATACGTATATACAATAACACACAACGAGAGCATTCCTCCAAGCTGCAACTACGTATCTGAGTGACTCGACCACCTGTATATTCAAAACGAGTGAAACGGTAATGGTTGAAACTATGGTGCGACAAATATTGCAACAATAATAATGTGACAGTTGGTAAAGATGTGTTTTTTAAAACCTTATATATTTTTTGAAGAAGAATAGGCACAGAAAGAATGAAAAGGAAGGGCGAACAAAATTCCAAAAACCCTGTATTGATAAGTAAACAGCGCCTGCAAAAGCCGCTTTGCTTGTAAAACAGGGTAGCCCAAGTGTGTATGGCCGGGGTTGATTCTCTGCTGTACAGAAACCAATCACTGCAAAGGACAAAATATGTGTGCCTTCATTCTATTCGAGCTCATATGCTCGCACGAGTAAAAAAGTTCTCTTCTCTACATTGTGGGAATCGTGTGAAGGAACACGATGTTTGTGCTTTAGTATTTATAACATAAACCGTTTACAGACAAAAGATGAAGCAATTATTTCTTTTTTGACTAATTTAAATTTACAGCTGAATATGAGGTGCAATCATAATCACACTCGTCATGAGATCGTAGTAACGCTCTGGCCGACTTGGTGGAGAAATTCAATGGGAAGCGCAATTTACAAGGCTGTTTGCACCTACAACGGCGAAGCACATGATTACGTGAACCTTACTTTCCTTTGAAAGAACCGCCGACACCGTGAAAGCAGCACACGCTAGACAGAGAATTTCAAGTCTCCTGATTTTTTGCAGACAGTTTGAAATTTTCAATTTATTAGGATACATAAAAAATTAGCTGTCACGCTGTTGAAAGAGATTTTTTGCACGAAACTAGGATATGGAAAGGCTGTCAATCATCATGTATTTGTTATCACTGGGCCGGAAGCAAGCATAATATATTGCACTTTTTATTCGTTTTTAAAGCTACGAAAAAGCAATATTGGAAAAGTCTCTTATTGGAGAACAATCATTTCTTTCAGGAAAACGTGTGCGTAACTTACTCTGGCCTTCACCTAGAAATTGGTCACAGTTATCACTCGCATTTGAAACTTTCAATATCCCACATTTGATTAGTGTGATCATGCACATACAAGCGTAAGTTGCTAGTATTTGTTGACGTACATCTTGTTGGTCTTTTATTTACAGGAAAAGATGCCTCGACAGATGACAGCAAAGAAGGTAAGAACAATTTTGTCGTATTTAAGCCACTCTGCATCTGCCCCTTTCAATGCGTACAATTAGAACTAATACATTTTTAAATGATGTGCTTCGAAGTTACAAACTTTTTATTTACACTTACGCAACTGTAGTGACGCACTTGTGCGACTATCATTAAAAAGCAGCAAAAGCTTTAGCCAAAATATAACTTTGTCCTAAAAATTTATATATATCTTGGTAAAATAATGGAACTTCCATTAAAATGACACTTCTTCAAACGAAGCGAACAATTATGTCGAAATACTTTGTATAAAAGATGGCTGTCGGCTGTTGCTTTGCTTCAGACAACGGAGAATGACGGTGAAGCTTCCATCGTTGCCAGTAGCACCATTTGTAAACTTCGTTTTATATACAACTAGACGGAATTTTTATCTATAGCTTTGTGCTTAACTGCTCTTATTACACACCAGTCGGATAACACTCCTGCCAGCAACATATTTGGCTCTGCGTTCAGCTGAGGGGGCTTCCCTGGCTAGCTGTAAACTTTTTATTGCAACACGTTCGGCGCTAATTCCGCAACTTCGCCAGTAATGTTTGACCAGAATGTCGTATTAGCGCACTGTTTTGGTGAACTCCGAATGTAATCAAAACACGAGAAAGTTCGATATATATATTGTGGTTAAAAACATCCTGCCTCCCTTCCGCGCAGTTCAGATACGCAGTCAGTGACGGGGCGCGATTTCCGCGTTTTGTATTTCATAGACACCACCGGCCGCTGCCGCGGCACGAACGCACCGATTGTCTCGAATCCGCATGATATAGTGTTAATGCCAAAGGATGTGAACGCGTATGCTACGAGCAGAAAATTGTGCCATACCAATGACTCCTTAATTATCCGGGAAGCACACCGAGTATCACGTGTGGTTCTGTGGCCACGCGTCTATGGCATTGACATCCTTAGTGGAATGGCCCGTAGAATATTTACCCCTGTCAGACGTAATTGGGAGAAGGTTACTGGACAGGGTAAGAAGGAGTTTGCTGCCCTTTGAAAGCGCTCGGGTCATATTGCACACAATTCTGTGCGAGTAAGAACAAATATATCTGATTTTATTTAATTTGTTTGCTCCTCAAAGTCCCTAGGGCATTAAATAAGAGTGGTTTGAGCCAAGGTACAACAACGAATGCAGAGGAAACTACAACACCATAAAACAACGCCGCAGTAAATACACGTACAAGTACTAGCGACACTATTGCAGGTAAGACGAACTGAAGAGAAAAAGAAAAAATTCCCCCGCATTTCCCCGAGGGGAGAATGTGAAAGTGCGAATGCACGGTTGTCGGCCCGCTTGCGGCGCTTGCGCTCGGCCCCCGCAGCCCACCGCCTCGCCGCCTTCTCTTCCATCTCTTCCATCGGGTTTGTAGTATCACGTGTACACCACGCAGTTATCAAGCCGCTATAACGCCACTGAGTCGCCAACGCACGCCGCTGACGACGTAGTTTGAATGCGTTAAAGATATAAGGCGCGTCACTAACACTGATATCAGCGTCGCGTCCGTGGCTTGGTCGGTAGAGCGTCGCGCTGCGGCCGCAAAGTCTCGGATCGAAACTGGCGCCGGATGTTGTTTTTTTTTTAAATATAGAGGAGAACTGCGGACGCCGCCGCCGCCGCCGCCGCCGCCGGCGGTGGATGGTTTGGGGTCGCTTATAAAGTGCATTCGCACTTAAAACAAAAGAAACGAAATTTTTACAATTTATGCAGAAGGGGTATCGCGTGCATTCTGGTAGGTTATTAATTTTAATATTTTTGGGAAATACTTGATGGTTAGTGCACGAAGCTATGTGTTTTGATAGGGAATTGCAAAATGCTCTTGCGTGGGCAAGGAAAGTACTATTCATTGATAATATGCGGCCCCTAATTATGGCGATTGAGAAAGTGTGGTTCAGAAGGATGGAAACCGTTGGTGGTGGTGTAAATAAAGCATGTCTTAACGGTGACGGGGAGTAAGGTGTGCGGAAGGCCAAAACAAGCAAGGGTGGGAAGGTTAATGAACTGTTGCAGTGACATGGCGCTAGCTTTGTTCAAGTACCATGATGTTTTAAAAGGCGGGGCATGGTTTTGCATCGATTTCAAACTTGCAAAGATTTGATTGTGAGGGGTTCAACAATTATTCAACAACAATAATTCTACAATCAACAATTTTGGCGCATACGGATGAGAGTTTACGCATTTGAGGATAGTTTGAGGTTGAAGCCTTTGAGGAGACGGATTGGCTATAGTACTCACATGACAATGATGACGCCGGATTAATACCAAGGTATTTGTACGTGGTGGAAGTGGTTACTTGAACTGATCTAGTGGTACATGTTTACAGCATTATAGTGTTTTCGCGAAACCAAACGGCTGTGCTTTGGTCGTGGTTAATTGGAATCTGGTATTTGTCGCCCCTTAAAGAATTTGCGATAAGATCGTTTGGCGAGGACTTATCGGATAGAGAGGAGATTGGGTTATAGGTGACGCTGTCGTCCACGAATAATTTTAATTTTGTTGTATTATTGAACGGAAAATCGTTTAGGTATTTGAAAAACAAACAAATTTGATATCCTTGCGCCCTACGAAACTCCCGATGTTAAACTAGCAATGGAAGAGTGTTGGTTGTTCTCAATGTTATATTGAATGTGTCCCTGTACAAAGTGTTCACTGTATGTTGATATCACGAGATAAGTGGGCTTAATCAAGAGGAAAATTCTGGAAATCCATTCAAATAGCTTAAAACTTCAGAAATAGGGATTGCAGTTGACGGATGTCATTCACGTCGAAAAAATGTCGCATGAAAATTGTGCTAACTGAAGAAACCAGGGTTTTGCGCTAGTTGCTTATCAATTAAACGAAAAACTACGCACCTCGAAGAGATAGCATACAATAAGAGACAGGATAAGCGCAGACTCAGAAATAGCTTATTAGAAAATTGAGCATGCCTATATAACCACATTAAAACATGCGCACACAAGTCACCATGTTATCACATGAATGGTTTAAAAATTCTCACTGATTTCCACACAAAGATATGGATGCTTCAAGGACCATCCTGTTCGTTATACCTTCGAATGTAGAAGGCCTCAATTATTTTGCCTCCCACTTATTCTCGCATTTTGATCAGTACCTTAGTCTTATTCAAACACGGTTCGCATTGCTTGCTTTCAAAAGCTACGCACTGATGCCGGAGGCGGGATACAGTCTTGTGCCGCATAAACAACTGGCGGCCCGTTCATCCGATACAAACCGCTCGGAATGTGAGAGAGAACATGTATACCCCCCTGGTTGCGCCTTTTATGTAAATCATTGTATATCTTCTCAGGAAAACTTCTGTTTTCTCCTTTCCTTTCACGATCTTGGGGCACAGGCTGGCCCACGTGTGAGGGGCAGATCAAATAAGTGTCCCTTTGTGCCTCTTAGCCACATTTTCAGGTTGTGTGCCCCTCGATTGATATAAACCATCACCCGTTTCTTGCGCCTAAGGCAGTCTTTGCTTTTAAGGGTGTTTCGCTTCATGTTCTGTAACAAGGACGCGGCCGCCGCTGTCACAAGCATTGAGGAAAATCCAGCCGCAAACAATCTCGCAGCCAGAGTATCGAAGTGTTCGTGAGTCCTGTGGTATCATTATTTTATTAGTGGTCCTCGAAAACAAGAAGAACCACTTGCCCTTTTTACAATCTGGGATTGTGCCGATACATAGTGCAATTTCCCTTTAAGCACGTTTGCTCTGTAAAGCAAAATGCACGTGGTATGATACAAGCGGAATGTTTATCTCTAACACTGCAAGCAGGCATTGTTAGGCAGCTCATGGGGGAAGAAGAAGCCTTTCCTCAATCTCCGAAACATGTAAAAATGGGTATGAGATTCAGGTGGAGTTAAAACAGGAAACACTTTAAAAATTAAGAAATGCAAACATATCTAAAACTTTTCCTACCTTCCCTTCATCCATGTAACAAAATTCCGATAAATGCTGGCTGAAATGATTTCGCAGAGAACCGGTGACATGGAAGATACAGTGCCCACACCCCTACGTTGCACAAGCAGCTCTTCCTTGAACTCAGTAAAGGTAGACTGCCGACAGAATTCCAGTAAAGTCATAAAATTATTTGCCATCATGCCACAAGATAGCTGAAAGTCAACAATAATTCGGTCTTGTCTTCAATACCATCTCTAACACGAACAGAGTTTTGTGCGGAATTCAATAAAGCAAATCATTCACATCAGCTGAAAACACATAACCATTCAATGGACATGCCTTCTTTCAAAAAAAA
>CM023455.1:59571548-59691576 GCA_013339765.2 Haemaphysalis longicornis | reverse complement strand
GCTGATTTATAAGCGGCTTTAAATTCACGCGGCGGCCCGCCTGCATGCGGGTCGTATAACCAGGAATTGACTAAGAGTGTGCATTGTGGCTTGGCAGGAACGCACAGACGTCTTGTCGATGTGCGCCGAAGTGCTAGTGACGAAACTGGCTTTCTTGGCGGGTGCCTACTGAGATCGATGGCGACGTCGGCGTTGAGTTTCACGAATGCGCTTTTCTAGTGGCGACATCGCCGAGATGTGAGGTTCGGCATTTGTCGTCAGTGGATCGGACTCTGGCTGGTCATCCTGTACGTCGCAGTGTACGAGGTGCTCTCGGGGTGTATGATGTAGAGCAGTGGTCACGGCTGTGTTGCGGGTGTCCACGGAGGGGACCGCGATGCACGTTTCACCTGGGTCAGGTTGCGAATGCACTGGAGCAGGGCATTGCGTCAGCGTCATGGTGGACGTCACGTGCTATGCTGGCGTAGCTGGCGACGAGGTTCGAAAAAATTGCATGGTCACGGAGCAAAGGCGCTCACCGGAGCCCTCGCCTGTAGTAGTAGAAGAGGTCGAGGAGGGCTGTGACTGGTGGGTTTCCCTCACATCGTCCGCTGGAAGTATCGTCTCTGTAGGTGCGGCTCCCGCGCCGGACATGGCGTCTAGGGTGCCGACACCGTTGGCTGCGGATGAAGGTGATGGCGCAGAGGGTACAATGGGCGGCTGCGGAGCGTGCGGAGATCGTGCGCGTACCTCTTCTGCTGCGGGCCGAAAGCGGTTGCCGCTGAAGCCGTAGTGCGCAAGCACGGCAGCACGGAGGTCATCGTCGGGGGTTTCGCTGCGCGTTGGTGTGGTGAGGACGCAGCGGAGCTCGAGCGGAAGCGTCTCCCAGAGAGTGGAGTGCTTCAGAGGCTGTACACTGATGTGGTTAAGCCAGTCGGCAGCTTCGAACTTGAAGTACGAACCTCTGAGCTAGCGTCTCTCGAACGAGGGTATTGGTGGGTCCGCAACCTCGCCATGTCGGTGTGCCGCTGGCCAGGTACAAGCGCAGAACTCTCGGTTCACCACCTGTAGGGAGCAGACTCAGATGGTGTGGCTGATGCGGCTTCCTGCATTTATTCAGGGGCTGTGGGCCCCGCCAGAAGTGTGAGCGAGGTAGATATGCGACCGCCCAGCTGCACAGTTTTGTTCGATCTCGTGTGCGGCGCTTGGAACTGCTGACGCTGGCCGGGCGAGCACCGCTGATCACAATTGTGCATAGGTCGGCATACTCACTCGTGAGTACACTCATTTGTACCATTTGTACTCAAACTCACGAGTGAGTACGATGATGAGTGATCACACACCCAAAAAAACAGTGAGTACGATGACGAGTGAGTACAGGGGTAAGTCCACTACTCGTGAGTACAGTACTCATGAGTACACTACTCATGAGTATGAGTACTCATGAGTACAGTATCATGAGTATGAGTACTCATGAGTTTTGGTACTAATGAGTAGAGTACTCATGAGTAGAGTACTCATGAGTACACAGTACTCATGAGTACACAGCACTCATGAGTACAATACTCATGAATACTGTGTAATCATGAGTACTGTGTATTCATGAGTATATGCACTCCTGAGTACAGTGGTGCAAACAAGTTTTATCACGAGCTCGAGTCCGGACGCGCGTGTACGAGTCGCAAACATTTAGCGGTGCCACTGTGCAGCTTAACTGTCAAGGATGGTAAAATTAGGCAACGAAAACTGCACCTCCCTCCTTTCCCGGTCCCTGTTTGGCGCTGTAAGCGTTTTTCGGCGGTCGCTCGCAAAGGGGTCACGGTGAAGAGGGAAAAAAGAGGGGGTGAGGGCCCGGCGGGAAACGCGGCCGCAGTTGCTCTTCTCTGATGGGACTTGTTGACTGCCGCAGTTATTTTTCTTGCCGCGGCCTGTGAACGCGTGGCGGCTTCATTGCGCTTGCTCCCTTCCAATTGTTTTAGGGGAGAGGCGGTGGAGGCTGCTAACAACGCACAACTAGGCGTACTGAAGTCCTTCTTTTTCGGTCTTCAGAAGTTTCCGTAGACGCATGTCACGCTGTGTAGTCGTTTCTCGAGCCGAACCGCTCATTTCAACAGTCGCAGTTAATTTACCTAAGTCGCGTCAAACTGACTGCGTGGTTTGTAACGTTCGCTGTGCGTATTCAAGCGACAGTTTGGCTGATGTACGTGCGCCATATGGTTTTATTAGGTTCCCGTTTTGAAAACATTTGCTCAGGTTCGCTAGTCATGTGGTCTCGTGTAGTGCCATTTACAAGTGAGCATATAGCCCCACCGTGCACTACGGCGTGCAGGCGCGGCGGTGGAATTTGCCCCAGCAATGGAAATAAAATATCCGAGTACACCTAAGCACGTTTGTGAGTTGTGAATCGGACATCATAATATCCAGTTCAACGCGTGCGGCGCCTTGTTTAGCCTCGCATATTTTGTCGAAGAGCTCTGTCCTGTGCCGCTGGAGGAGCGTTTTGCTTTCGAATGGCTTTACTTTCGAGTGGCAACCCGATTCGCCGCTTCTCGTTTATGCCACCGTGTAATGAGGGCGCTGACGATGATGGTGAATTTCGGTGGTTGTTATTCCCCTACCTTCACTACTGTTTACAGGCGGGGCGACCACCCCTCGCTAGCAACTATACCGCCGAGTTTAAGCTCGCACTGTGAGAGGCCTCGTGAAGGAATTGTTTTGAATTGATGAACGCCAACGCCAGACGCCGGGATTGTCGCTTAAGCTCGCATCTTGGAACGTCTCGTAAAACATGTGGATTGCACATAACGACGTCACCGCACTTTTTGATTGATCGCTGTCAGCTTCATCCGCGTTGCTCGAGATAAGAGCTGCAGATTTCCACTGTGCAACCAACCCACCAACACGGCAATACAGTGACGTCAGTGCAAGCTATCACGCCTCCGAAAAACGCGTCTACAAACTTTGTTCTCGAGTACACAAAGCACGGCAGAGCAGTTCTACGCTGCTGTAACGGCTGCCAAGTACCGGCACCAACTGGGTGCCCTGCGCCCCCCCCCAGGAACAAACACACACACACACTGTTGGAACTGGGCCATTCTAGCTCAGTCACCACTGTTAGATTCACTTCACTTTATTTCCTTAAAGACCCCACTGGGGGGTGTTACATAAGGGGCGCGTTGTACAACATAGATACAAAAGCCACAGGTTAACAATACAGATGCATAGATGTTGCGACGTTGCCCTGCTCAGTCCGCCATCGACGCGGCGCAGAGGAGAGCGATGAAGTTGTCGAGCCGACGGTGATTTTAAGCTGCATTCATATACAATATATACAAAGGTAGCAAGAGCGTTACATGGCTCGCACAAAGGCACTTCTCAACTCAGTGCCTCCGATGAAATGCCGCCGCACAGCCGCTGCTTCAGGGCTGGTTTATACCCCCGGGGTTCCGCCGCAGCCGCGTGCAGTTCGAATCTTTCCAATCAGGACTATCACTGGCCGCAGTTTGAATCCGGCGAATGCAGGCGAAGTGATTGCGTCAGCCGAGCCACGAATGGGAAAGGGGAGGCGACTCAGCGGCGCCGTCTCCAGAGTCTACTCGTCGCTGCGTGTCTTTTGCGGGCCGGTCGTCCCAAGCATGATTTGGTGCGGCCGTCTCGATGGGAAAAGGAGAGTAGACTCGGCGGCGCCGTGTGCCGCCAGTTGCGGCACGTCTGCCGCGGGCTGGCTGACCGAGGCGCGAATCGGGCCCACCGTCGGCGCGTCGCCAGGTGCAGCAAATTTGTGTCGGGCGCTGCTTTGGTTAACCGCACACACACGCATAGAAAAATTAGTAAGATCAGACCCGTGTGGGTTTTGGCCTAGCTGTTAACGGAAATAGACACAACGACGCGTAGCGCCCGTCTGTCCCCTTTTTCGCGGCGGGACCTCCCTCTTTGGCTTTTCGCGCGCTAGCCGGTTTTCGTCTTTCTGTTTATCTCTTACTTTGCGGGCTGGCGGTGGTTGCGAGGGGTACGGTTGCGCAATGTTCGCAGAATTCGGAACAGCGGCGGCAGCGTCTCTTTCCAGATGGTTTTAAAGACGATAGTCTTTCTTTGGCCACTTGAGCGCGACAGTGTTGCCCTGTCAGTCTGTCTGTCTGTGTCCGTCATAAAGATAATTCATTATTGCAACTTAATATCACGCCCCGCTGTACACATGGGAGCTACTGGGGTCGCCGTTAAGTAGCTTCATGCACATAATGCGCCCTCTCTACAACTGGCCAACTGCCCCGCGATTCAGCCGCAATTCAGCCCGCGATTCAAAACGCGAGTGCGTACGTCCCGTTTCTCTCTCTCCCGTGTACGTGCCTTCGCGCAGTAGGAAGCCCTACGACAATGCACCGTGTAAGACGTTTTCTTCTCGGGCTCCTCTGTCCTGATGTATATGTAATCTCAGTATTTCTAATTAGTTAGGCATTTTATTTTTTCTGTTTAGCCTTTCATTCGAGCCACGACCGAGCTAAGATGTTGCAGTCGACAGGATCATGATTTAAGGCCACGGGAGGACGAACGGACGAACAACCTGGACGGACCGCACCACGACTACGAGAGTGCAGCACGCAGACATGGGGCACCGACGCACTCCACGCCAGCGATGGTCGACACAGTGCTGACTTCAACGGAACGCTACGTCCTATGCTCTACGAAGAAACAGCAGTTCGTGAGCGCACTACGATTACGAGGGCTACCCTGCTCTGGCCGTAAGGACGACATCATCTTGCGTCTTCTAGAGGACAACGAAGAACGTCGCCATCTCTCCAAACGAACGAATGTGCCAACGCTACTTCAGGCTGCCTCCGACAACAAACGGCAGATGACCCTGCAAGTGCGCTGTTTGAGAGCAGAAGGCTGCGTGATGAATGAGAAAGTTTTCTGAGACAACTGGCGAGAGTCGGCCGCACGTTTTCCCCGGTACCTGGACTGCACGAGATCCGAGCACAGGCAGAATGCACGACGGCACGCACATGAACGAGACGACGCATGCAAAATTGTGATTGCGTGCTCACCGTACCTTTCCCAGGTAATCGCCACGATTACGGAGACGCATCGAAGGTCAGTGCATTTCTGGCGAGATCACCAACACACGTTGCTCTGCTACATCGCCCACGCGCACGTCATTCCAGCAACGAGCAACGAGACTCGCAACGTACGCAGCGCGCACGAGCCAGAAGGCACCACGTTCCTGGCACCCGCTCTTCCGCTACAGACGTACACGAACGGAACGCTGAGAGCACGGAACGCAACGGAGCCGGTACGTACATTTTCCGCACGTGCTGTCCCGGCGCGGGTCCACGCAACCAACGACATCACATCCGGATTCGTAGATATGGCCACGACAAGCGAGCAAGACGCACGGCGCCCGAAATGCACCATACGTGGCGAACGACCGCACCCCATTTATAGGGGAGTCTCCTAGATAAAACGCGACGCACAGCGCACGAAAGGCACCAGAAGTGACGAACGACATCCAACTTGAACCAGTGGAGCTGACCACGGAGAACGAAATGCACAACGTACGGAACGCCACCAAGCCGCAGCACACACGGAGGAAACTGCTGTTCGCGACATCCTCCGCTCCCACTGCAGGTGCTATCCGGACTTGGCCAGCGAATGTTACAACCGCAGAAATCACCTGGCCACAAGCAACAAAAGACCCAGCGCACGCGGTTCAACCCTAGCGGAAAGTACGAGCTCTCCGACACCCGCTGCTCCCGCCCGAGTCCAGCGGACGAACGACATGACACTCGTGCAAGTAGGTCCGTCAACGAGCAACGACACGGCCAGCGCATGCGGCATGTCCGAGCCAGAATTAACAAGATCACCGGCACCCGCGCTCCGATCGAGACTCACACGACAAACACCATTTCGTACAAGAGGACGCAACCGCGAGCAAGCGGACTCGCGATAAACGGATCCTGCTTGTATGGGAGAGATAGCGATTATAGCATTCTCGAAACAACGGGCAAAAGACGAGGTCTTGAGCGACGACACGGACACGGCAAGAACGGCAACGAATGAACCCGATCCAGACGAAGCATCGAATGCCCTGACGATGAAGTCACGCTTGCGACGCCGAGGAATGTGGGACCGAACGGACGGCACGAACTACGCCCGCTTCCCCACCACAACGGTTTCACTTCCGAAACAACCACGGCGACTGCGAGCACGGAGCCGCAACGACTTTGACCGATCAGCCATGCCACCCTATGAAAACGCCCCGCTACCGCACACTAAACGAAAAGCCAAACGGCTCCCGCACCATACGCAACGCACGCGTCAATTCAAGCAACGTCCTCAACGCGCCGAACTATGCCATCCCTACACAGCGCAGCTCGCCACCGGACAAACCAGACGTCTACGCCCCCACATGCATCAAGCACGCGACGAGCTACACGAACACAATCGCCGACGGAAGCGGCGCAACCAACGCAACGCCGTAAACACTGTCAAGTAAACAGTGAATCCCACGGCACACACACAATAAAATCAAGCAGATTTGAAATTCACCGAAACTCAACGAGACGAACACCCTCTTAACGAAGTTTCTAGTATCTGGAACAACAAAAAACAAACGCCAGCATCGAGCACCTGTGAACAAGCGGACAGTGATCTGGATACGAACGGACGTCAATCTACGCGAACGCTTCATTGTGCCTGGGGGCAGGCGCATTTCGGATTCAGAGCACGATTAGGATACGTATCAGCGCGCCCGGAAACGAAAACGGACGACAAAAGCTGCCACCCGAAGACACGCAGAAAAACGCAGTTTACGGCCACGGCCGCACCGACAAGCCCCGAGCTCCCCTGAGCCCGACCCGGCCTGAGAACAAGACGAGACGCCAGGCGCAACGCGAGTGCTTACGTTCCGTTTCGCTTTCTCACATGTACAGTGTACTTGCCTTCGCACAGTAAGTCGCCCAACGACAGTGCACCGCGTCAGACGTTTTCTTCCTCTGTCCTGATTTATATGTAACCTGTGTTTTTCTAATCAATTAGACAATTTATTTTTTCTACTTAGTCTTTCATTCGAGCTACGACCTAGCTAACAGTGTAGAAAAGTTGCTTATTTGTGAGTAATACAAATTGAGTACTCATGAGTACTGATTGAGTACTCATGAGTGCAGAATGAGAGTACTCATGAGTGCAGAATGAGTAGTACTCGTGAGTGCAGAATGAGTAGTACTCGCGAGTGCGGAATGAGTAGTACTCATGAGTAGTACTCATGAGCAGTAGTACTCATTGAGTACTCATGAGTACAGATTGAGTACTCATGAGTACAGAGTGAGTACTCATGAGTACAGATTCAGTACTCATGAGTACAGATTGAGTACGAACACTCGTGAGGACAAATGAGTTTGAGTACAAGTGAGTACGATTACAAATGAGTATTTGATGAGTGAGTACGAGTGATTTTGTGACCAGACGAACTTTTTGAGTCTGAGTTTGATTGAGTACAGCGTAAATAAAAAGAAATGTGATTCAGTTTGAGTGAGTTCTTTCTGTTTTGCCGACCTATGCAATTGTGACGCTGATGATTACGATAACGACGGTGTTGCCAGAAGTACATACCGCGGACGCTGTGGGCAAATCAAGGGCTCGACCGGACGGCATTGTCACTCGTCCCCTGACCTTTTATGGCCCAAGGCGTCGCGGCTCAGACGCGCATCACTTTGAAGGCAGACGGAGAGGCCGTAAACTAACCCGATATCCTGGACAACGAACTGCATGCACGGGCAGGGCATGCCGTTATCAAGGCGTGCGAAAATTAACAAAATAGCTCACAGGCGCCAATGCCATTTGGTAACAAGCACCTCAGCAGCAATCGCCAGAATTGGTCGCAACGGGGGACATACCTCGTTGGAAGTCTCACAGTCTCCCGCAGATACCTCCAGGACATATCGAGTCACCCGTGAGGGAGGACAGAGGCCTGCTTGCATAACCTCGCCAGTTAATGGAGGACGCATTATTAGGCATGTTCGGACCAAGAGGAGCGGCCTGCTTACCCACATCAGCCTCTTCTTAAATGTCCTGGTTGTTCGGAAAGTCGACCGTCCACTTATCAAAAAGAATGAGCCTAACGGGAGTAACGCAATGAGGTAATGCCCACCAGCTTGTGCCCCAGCACTTAAACAAACACTACATGCACTGACACGATACTCAAATGTCGCTCAACACCGTACTCAATTACCCAGGCCAAAAACAAATAATGTACAATATAAACAGTATTTTGCTCACTTGGTGAGCGATCAGTGCCATTTGTAACGTTAAACTCTCCAAGTGACGTCAACTAAGGGGTCGCCGTGTGCGGTGATTGACAAATGAATTGCCAACACGGAAATATTATTCGGAATACTAAAATCGCGCAATTTCTTTCGTGTAAATGAAATATTCGCATGCCTCCATTAGGGTAACAGAGAATGAAATGGAATGAAAATGTCAGGTATACCAGAACCGCGTGATTACGTGTTTCCCGGAACCATATTATGTGATTTTGCGTGTTCTGGTTCAAGTATGTACGTTCCATTTTCCTTTCCCCAGGCCCGAGGTTTCTACTACGCAGCGACGTTTAAAATATTAAACAATGTATATCGATATACATTACAAAAGTAGCACCGGGGCGAAATTAATGTTCACGGTGCTCCTGCAATATTAAGCACTTGGGTGCGTAACGGGTACCCCAAATTCTTGACGTTTAGCATGAGCAAATGTTTCTTCGGGGGAGAACGTGCAGAGCACACGAATAGAGAGGAAGGCGGCTGCCGACGGCCAGTTTGAAGGCGCCGCTTTGCGCGCATCTGCTGGCAGATGGCGTTCGGGGTCGGCCAAGATGAACGGGAGATCAGCCCGTTGGGAGCGTATAAAACTTCAGCCTGACAACACGTCGGAGAATAATTACGCTGTAGTATTGGTAAATATCCCGATAAGGTGTGACGATTTGATATGGAGGGCACTGCCGCTCAGCGTAACCGATGCAGCAGCAAGACGGCAGCTGATGACACTATGGGGATGTAAAAGGGCGCACCCTATTTTCAGGCTTTGATGACATCGCTTTGTACCAAGGGGCGAACAAATCGACCTCCCTGCCACCGTCAGCCAAATCCACACAGGCCGTCTTGTATTCTCCATGTAGCCAGCCAGTCCTTGAAGGGGATCGTGTCGCCGCCCCAAAGTCAGCACGGCCTACCAATCTCCGCTTCCTTGAAGACGAGGGAACGCTCTTAGCTTAGGTATCGACGTCAACGTCCGCAGCGAGCCCCACCACGTAGACAAAGCACCATGACATGATGAGCCCGCTCAAATAAGTATACATTACCTATGTGCTATACTGTGCGGTCCAAGGCAGCTGGCTCGCAGAAGCAATTGCGCAAAAGCACACGTGCTTGCAGTGTGGCACAGCAAGATGGTGCACGTTACCAGATTAGTACCCGGACGCAGATTTATCTACGCTGGGCTTTCGGGCACTAACAGCACTTCAGTCAAAACTAGCGACAAAACGACAGACGGCAAACGAACGAAGCATTGCACTAAATATCACTCACAACAGACGCACCGTTGAACGCACACACACGACAAAACGTATGGGATACGTACAGACAGAAAGGGTTGCCAAGAATGCTGAAAGATGAGATACTGTGACGGTTCCCTACACTCCTTCATTTTAAAACAACCAACCCAAAAAGTGATGGCAAACTGCCACTCAGCGATGGTAGTTGGACCAAAGAAAGGCTGGAAAATTGGAGCCCAGATTTTGCCCAGCAAAACCAAACAACCAGGCTGGTGTCTATGTGCCGCGGCAAGACCAACCCAAAAATACAAAATAAACCGCTTTTCCGATCTTGTGAGAACAAGGAAGTAGGAAACAAGACGGCCTTGGGACAACCCAGAATGTTTGCATTGGAAGAGAAGTAAACCCCATAATACATGTTTCTTTTTTATCCACGCTCCCAAAGTTACTTCTTTCCCTGTTGTAAACCACAGTAAAAAAAAAGAAATCCACGCGTTCTAGCAACAACGCATAAACGTTTAAAAAGCGTGCCATGGAATTAACTGCAAGAAACATGCGTTCTTTCACACGCATAGTGGGTCGCAGAGAAGGCCAGCTGGCTCAGCAGGAAGCTTCACGCAGACGCTCTTTGCCAAAGAAAGGTTAGGGCTTAGGGCCGTCCACAGGAGGCGACTGGAATCATTCCCGGGGGCATCACAAAGATGCTTTTCGCAGAAGCAGTACGATACGCTAGCCAAAAACAGCCGGACATTCCGAAGGCGCTGCGGCCACGCTATGGTTCGCCCTTAAACTTCGTCATGTACGTGCACAATTTCCAGTCTATCCAGCTGCTGTTGCTCAGTTGCTATGGCGTTGTGCTGCTGACCTCCAAGATGAGGGCTCGATTCCCGGCTGCGGTGGCCGTTGTTCTGATGGACGCGAAAAGCTGAAACGCCTGTGTGTTCGAGATTTCGGCGCGTGTTAAAGATCCCCAAGTGTTCAAATCTATTCCAGTGCGCTCCCCTACGGCGTGCCTTACGCCCTGTGTAGGGTCGCTGCGTTTAACCTCACAATCAATCAATCAATCAATCAATCAATCAATCAATCAATCAATCAATCAATCAATCAATCAATCAATCAATCAATCAATCAATCAATCAAATCAATCAATCAATCAACCAATCAGTCAATCAAACAATCAATCAATCAAACTCGATCCTAGCGCCACATGGCTAATTATCAGTATAGGTCACGCGTCTGCCAACCGGGGAAAACGAAAATACAGAAAGGTGTACGACATTGTACGTGCGAGTAACACTGCTTCTAATCATGTCGAGAAACATACAAGAAACATACTTTGAATAAAAAACGTGTAGAAGTAAGGCTCCTGGATTTGTGTGGGGAATTTTAGAACATATAAGCAATGCACAACACTTCGACACACGTGCAAGCATCTTAACCTCTAGTGTTATGCGTTTATTATTTCAAATACGTAATAAACACAAGGCCACGCAAAAGGCCGTTTCATTGGGAAGCAGCCCCAGCCCCCGTTCATTCATATTTTCCGCCGCTCGCGGAGTCAAACATGCGCGAGAGGCGAAAAAGTAGTGTCGTCATCAGACTTAGGTGCGGCACGTAGTCCACCGCTGCAGTATGCAGTCGCTACCATGGCGGTTATGGCAACATTTCTTCGGACGCGCCGCGGCAGCAGGGAATGATTGGACGCTGCCATCTGATCACGTGGGGCAATGGTGAATGCTCCAGGGCCATCCTCTCTCACCCCCCCCCCCCCCCCTCGAGTGATAGTAGCATTGTGCTCCTAACGACTATTTCGTTGTCGCTGCTCAATATCTCAGATTTGCGCGATCCCTTGAATATGGCTAATTCAGTCGTAGGGCCCGTGTGGCAGCAATGACATGATTCCGCGGAAGCTTGATGAGCATGGCTAATAAGACACGGCTGGAAACCATGGGAAACTTGATAATTGACCTTAATACTGCTTTCTCGTGAGTAACTATGCCAGTATTTTTGAGCGGCACTTGAAGCCGCTCCACATGAACAGCTGTTGTATCGGCGGCCTGTGCATTATCACGAGTGGTTATACATCGAGTAAATGGAGCTTTCAATAGCTCCCCGGCACCACCTTAGTATAACCGGTTATACTCAATTGCAACAGTACAAAAAAAGGGCCAACTGGCAAAGAGAATTTGTCCACCCGAAGGTAAGAGAAATTAACGGGAAAAGCGTTCTTGCGACCCACCGCCAGGGGGACGAGCTCGGGGGGACCCCCCTTGTCCCCCCTAGGAAAAAGCCGGGTAGGGTGGGTTGCTGGGAACGGGAACTTGGACATCGGGATGGGTTATGGGAAGAAGGGTGGGAATGGGGGGAGCAATTTTGCTCCAATCCTTTTGTCTGATTCTCTTCCAAGACTGATTGCTCAGCGAGGGCATCAGACAGTGCCAATTGCCAAATATGCGGTCCCTGCCACGGGTTACCGCTCACCCATAGGGTCCGATTACTGGGCCCCAACCGTCGCAGACATGAAGTACCCTATTTGGTGGCGACGGACGGGCCCCCTCCCGACCCCCAGCTCAGCGGCCGATGCGTACTAACGCCCTTGACCGACGGCCCCGCACCAGGTACTCACGGATCACCAGTGATGCTTTCTACTATACACGGTACTTGCAACACCTGCTTTTCACGGTCTCCGGACACCGGAAGTTTGTATGCGAACATTAACTGAAATCCACGTTCGCCAGGCTCCCACGGGAGCGGTTATGAGAGCCATGTACTTATGTCCTCCTCTGTGCGTACTCTTTCGCTCAATGGAACAAGAGTCTTTTAGCATTGCCGCGGGGTCAGCGGCTCGGCAGAGGAGATCGGTCCGGGCCTACTAGCCGTTACTAAGCCAGGAGAGTTTCCCCGGTAGGTGTACTAACCTCACCTTTCCCCGTTTTCCCCGTGCGGGACACCAAGTAGCTCGTGAAAGTACGTCCCAGTGGCATTTGGGTGACGAGGTTCGCAAGCGCCTCAGCTAGAGAAGATCAGTCTATAGGCCCCTCGCAGCAAGGTTACAGGGGGGCGCGACCTCCCCCCCGGCCCCATACGGACTGTACAACATCTAGTCCCCTTGACGTTCGGTTACAGGGGTCGGTCAATCCCCCCGACATATTGCGATCAGGTCGCTGGCCCCGCCAAACCTTGCGGTTACAAGGGTCGCCAGTCCCCCGGCCCGTAGTGGTTTCCCGAATTTAATCGGTATTCCCAATACAAACGACTGTACGCTGACCAGCACTTGCTACTTTTGCAACTTGACTTACCGGCCTCCTCTCACGCTGAATTACAGGGGTGCGTTACTTCCCCCGGCCAAAGAAAGTCATAGTTGATCGATCTCGACACGTCTTCCTGCTTCAACCGCATTGCCAAGTGCCGGGTTGACACCCGACCGCCCGACCTCCGCGTAGGACCTGATTCCAGTTGACCAGGAACCTCCGCAGTGGCGGCCGTTTTGCACGCTCCCTGGGCAGGGATTGTGCGGCCTCCCCGATTCCTCGAGGAGGTCCCGTGGAATTACCGCACTTCCACGCCCTGGCCCCTATTACATTAGGTTACAAGGGTTTGTCACAACCCCCGGCCTGCAGACCAGTTCGCAAGATCAACAGAACGAGCCCCAAGCTATGGTTACAGGGGTGTGCACGCCCCCGGCTCGGTAGTGGTCTACCCATTGCTTCAGCAATGGTACGCCAACACTACGTGCGAACTGTACCGCTTGAGCGCAGTGCTTACGTTCGCAACATTGACCCGCTGGCTTCCTCTCACGCTGGATTACAGGGGCGCGTTACCACCCCCAGCCTTTGGCCTCCTCCCACACTGGATTACAGGGGCTCGCTACTTGCCCTAGCCAAGAGAGTCATAGTTGCTCCACAAATACCATCTTTCAGGATACAAGGGATCCTCTGAGGAACTCCCAGTGGCTCTGCACTCTCGCCCCCAAGACTGAAGGTTACAAGGGCTTATCAAGTTCCCTCGGTCAGCAGACCAGTTCGCATTAAAGGCCAATTGCATGCTCCGGTTACAGAGGTTCGCTACACTCCCGGCCTCATTGTGTGTACCCATGGTTCAGCATGGCACGATAAAACGAACTGTACCGCATGTACCCCTATGACTTGGGTTACAAGGGCTCGTCACCTCCCTCGGCGAGCAGATCGGTTCGTGTTTATAGGCCCCTTCCTAGCTGCGGTTACAGGGGCTCGCCACTCCCCCGGCCTCATTGTAGCGCTCACATTGCCTTAGCAACCGTGCGCCACTATAACACAAACTGTACCGCTTGGTGCAGTTGCACTTTGCAACATTGACCCCCCGGCCTCCACCACACTGGATTGCAGGAGCGCGTTACCGCCCCCGGCCAAGGAGAGTCATAGTTGATCCACAGAAATTTGCGACCGCAAATTTTGATCGAATTACCATTCCAAGCACCAACCTCGGTAGCCACCCAGGCTGTCCGGGCCTGCGTCCGCATCACGCATCGGTGTTCTTGGAAGGCACTTGCCCTCAGAGTGCCTGGGAGTTGCTCAAGCTCCCATGGGCGTTGAATACCCAATACAGTGGGCCTGGCACACCACCGACTCCTGCCATTGCGACGGACCAAAGCAGGACAGCCGAAACCGACCGACACAGCCCAGTCCGCCGGCAGAGGGGGCCACGTGCAGGCCGGCAGTAAGATTTCCCCCCCGAGTGGTTATACAGTCTCCCTCGAATGAATCTCTGCGGTTACCCGCTTTCATAATATATCTGTCTGGCGGAAATAAAAAAACGACCTGCATGCTACTGCCATATTGGTTGTTGGGAACAATCTTCCGGAGATACATCACTCCCTCCCACTTGCGTATAAACAATTTCCAATCGAGTTTTTACGGTATAGTAGGGAGGTGGCCCAAGTACCAAAATTAGATCCAGCGCGCTCATTGGAAGACTACAGTGGTTAAATGCACATAGTCTGCTGGCATAGCCTTGCAGTCGTTTGCAAATCCGCCACTCGTGTGCAAAAAAAAAACATGAAGGGTTCAAATCTGCACTGCCAGACTATACCTTTTATTTTTCTTCAAAGCAGTGGGAACATCCATATTTTCTGAATAGGAAACGGCCGTCTCCTTCCAGTCGGGTTACTGCCGCATCCTAGAAAGAATAATGAGACAACAGCACCCTTACTAAGTTCTTTTAATGATAGATGAGCCATGGATGTGGCATTCCGTCTAAAACGGAGCCTTTTATCTATGTGCAGACAGGGGCATAATATCACAGAGCGAATGTGGGCTTCCAGAAATAGGCGACCCAATGCTGATCCACGAGGAGGTGACGGTGTTGGATGTGGTTGCACGTTACTTGCGGTCCCAGTTGCCAGGGTGATGTTATATCTAACTGTCGCTGTCCTACACGTCTCTGTCGTCGTCCATCTTTTGGGCGGGCACCTTGACTCCTTTTACGAGTTGTAAATTTTAATGCACACGGAGTGCAGAGCACAGTGGGCACCTGAAATGAATGGAATGAGACTGGTAGCAACGAATTCCCAATACTTGCGAAGAGTGCAACGGGCAAGGGGCTGTGTTCCTTCTGGTAACCAAAAAAGAACTACTAAAGAGAGTACAACGTAAAGCATGGTCTATGAGTGCGCGCGATGCACGGATAAGGTCCGTATTTCCGTATTTTTAAGCCAACGCAAAGCGTGGACACCATCCGTTCATTCACGTTTGGAGGAAAAGGAGTGAAATCAACCCATCCGCCAAGACAGTCATATATTTCGAAATATTTTAACGTCATATTTGAGAAGTTATGTTCACTCAATTGTTGTGCGGGTACATGTGCCAATGAGCGCTGCGCGTAAATCACGAAATTAACTTATTCAGCAATACTATCTTCTGTAACTTTCACAAATAGTTGTAAAGAAATGTCGTCTAAATTTTACGTATTCAATTTTACAAATGTTGTTGCAGAACGATAGGGACGACAATGTTTCAGATTAAGAGCTTAAAAACAAGTTTTTCCAAGACACGTGCCTACGCACAAAACGTTGTGCGTATTTTTTGTGAACATTTTTCTGGCAATGTTTTAGTTTGCTTTTAAATAAATCATCAGAAAATTTAGTTCTTGATTTCGATGAAGGTATTGTTCCTCGCAGTATTAGGTTTAGGCTAAACGAAATGCAGCATGACTGCCTAGAGTATGCATTATGTGTGACTTTATTGCCGCGTAATTATATTTACATTCATTTTTTTCTTTCTAGCTACAATCCAAATTGAAAGCAGGAACGATGGTAAGTGAGCTCGTGTCTTATTTATAATTGTTTATTTGTGGCCATAGACTTGCCTTTGGGGCCTTTTTCTGAATATTCCTATGTGACCAAAAACAGGTGTTTGCTATCCACCCTGTACACATTTGGCTTTATGGGGCCAGAAGAAGCTCTATTGCCATATTAGCGAGATACAGCACGAACCCAAGAGCCGAATGTTATGTCGCGGCGTCACCACGACAATTTACGGCGCCCGATCTACATACCAAAATGTGTAAAAGCTACCCTCTAAGCATTGAAGGCATGAAATCGCACCTCAGTGCTCAGAAAAATCAGAAAAATATCATGTGCTCGGTGCTCAGGAGAGTGAGGTTGTCTGCGTGCTCTCACTAAGCCGCCGCTTGCCTCACAATCAATCCGTCCCTTAATGAGACGAACCTTTCTCAAGGTCGATGAACGTATTTTCATATTCCGTACCCTGTAGTTCTACACCGTGGTTTCTTCTCGGCTTGGGACCTAACGAGTGCGGGAAAAGTTGAGATTTATGGTGGGAGGAACAGGCCATTATAGTGGATTATTGCTGTGTGCTTCACGGTAGCCTGTGATGTAGGGTGCGCTCCACTCATGCGATCGACCCCATGCTCCCAGAGCCTTCAGGAATATGTATATTTGGGTGAGCTTTGTATTGGTTAGACATCTTCAAACAACAGCGGAAAAACACAGACACTAGGGGAAGAAAAAGACCAGAGGACGCTGTACTCACAATTAATTTTGTTCAAACCAAAAAACCATATGAGCACTACAATCTAAACCCACGTGCCCACACACCATGGCACACCGCAGATTATACATATCTCAAATTGAGCGATCCCAAAACAAATTTTTTTCTTCATGCAGAACTGTCGATAGTTACTAATGCGGAAATCCCCTCTTTTTCTAATATGGAATGCGTCGGTGATTTTTATAGTTAGCTGATTGCCGTGAACCGAAGGGATGTTAGTATCGTCAAACAGCGGAACGCAGCTGGAGGCGACGCAAATGTCACGGCCCGTGGCGACACGGTCTATTCATCGAGGTATTTCCTTCTTACTTATAAGTCACCGTAATGTTCTACCGTTAGAGGAGCAGAATCCAGCACTCTAGGCGTCTGGATAACTTCTTGAGGGGAGTCAGCAAAACGCCATGGTGAAAAGTTACCACCGCGATCTTGCGGCCGTGCGGGTAAGAGTAAAATTTCTACGCATCGCAATCGACGGCCAGACAATCTTATTCAGTTATCATATAGTTTCTGTTAGACGGTGTCTTTCACCGACGCCCATAGCCAGCAGCCTTGTGCTTACCCTCTGAGTCGCTTTCAATCAAAACGGTACCGATGCCACAACATTTGGCTTAAGTGCGGAGAATTCTATGGCCAGTTTTTTTAAATGGAAGAGCACTGGGACATATATAAGGGCATATTTTACAGGAATAAACACAGCTTGACACTGACGCAACCAGACGTAAGGTGTGACGCACTGCAGCATTAAAATTGGTTTCTGAATTTCGTTTGACATTTTGTTGAGCTGTTATTGATCCAATGAAACCTCAACCGAAATTCAGAGCTGGTTGAGTATATATATTAAGAATCCGACAAAAAGTTCGTTGTGATCTACACCACTTTTTTTCTAGTTTCGGTTTTTTGTTGATTTTTGTTGCATTCTCAGTGGCACATGATAATTATTTATAGGCAAGTCATGAACAAATCATACCATATACGATCTACATGCCTGTTCGACATGGTCAGCCAGGTGCATTAAAACTTTATTACCCACTGTCCTGAATGTATCAGCCTAATAGTGCAGCAGAAGTTATTTCCGCAGTGTGACTGTACAAATATGTTCCATTTATATTAGAGTTGCATTCATCTAGGTAGCTAGCTTTAATAATGCAACCCTCACCGTCTTTTTGTACCGGTGAGTATATGTCTGCTGAAAATATGGCGACAATATCCGTACGACATGTGTGATATAAACATTTCAACGACATGTCTTTTGTATCGCAAAGATTTCAACGGCATTCGAATAAGTCTTATAACATGACGTTGACATCGTAAGAATTCAACGACATTTCGTAGTCGTCCAACAACGTAAATTTCCAATATCGCAAAGAATTGAACGACTTGTCGAATAAGTATAACGACATGTCTTTGACATCATAAGAGCTTCTACCAGATGCCGATATCGTGCAAATTATAAAGGTCTGATAATGTGAAGAGTGACACGACATGTCCAAGAAGACCTACGTTTTTATGGTATAAAAATTTCTGTGATGAGTCATTGACGTTCTGCGATATGTCTTCAAAGTATTTCTACATGTGAAATATCGTAGAAATCAGCCCGGAATTTTCTGCGGCTTGCGTACCATATCGCAGACAACTTGCGTTCGGCCATGTCAGCACTGAAAGCATGCCGAGCACAAGATACAGTACAAAATAAAGCACAAAACAAACTATGATAATTTGCACTTTCAGTTTATTCAAACAAAATTGAAATTTTTGTTTAGCCTGTTGTTTTGGCAATGTTTGTACAGTCTGCCTATGTTTATGGTATAAAGATTTCGATGAGGAGTCATTGACGTTCTGCGATATGTCTTCAAGGTATTTCTACATGTGACATATCGCAATAATCAGCCCGGCATTTTCTGCGGCTTGTGTAACATATCGCAGACAACATACGTTCTGCCTTGTCAGAACTGCAAGCATGCAGAGCACAAGATACAGTGCAAGATAAAGCACAGTACAAACTTTGATAATCTGCACTTGCAGTTTATTCCAACGAAATTGAACTTGTTGTTTAGCCTGTGGTTTTGGCAATATTTCTACAGTCTACATAATTTAAACTCAGCCATTCGGTTAACCCATGGATTTAACTAGTCCACACTAGACAATATCTGCCGTTTCACCACCACCAGCTAAACATTTGTGTCCGCATATCACTAAAGACAACGTCTGTCTGGCATAGACGCTAGGCGTGAACGTTTGTGTCCTGACTATCCAAACTGTCTTTTTCCTTCTTTAAGTAGCAGTCAGATGCGCAACCAGATAAAGACTTCAAGATATGCTTTGGCGCATACCACGGCAAGCATCGTCGTTTTTTGTGGCAGCCTCGGTCGCTTTTCGCCCACGACAAACTGAATCAGCTGTACAGATGTCTTCGAGGGCGTGTAGGCAGGGATTCTATATACCTATCTGCTATTTTTGCGCCGGCCGCCAGGGGCGGCTCGTGTAAAATAGAAGATTGGATGATAGAAGCCCTGCCTACAAGCCCTTGATGACCACTTGTGTTCGTGGGCATGTACACAGGCTTGTCTGCTGCTGGGCCTAGAGAGCGTGTATGCGGAGCATCAATCTTCCTATCTTTAATTGTTTCGCCGGCCGCCGCGAGCGGCCCGTGTAAAATAATTTTCCCTCGTCACTGCCGCCACGGTACATGTTTGTTGAACCCATTACGTCACTTTCCCCGCATATTGTTATCCATTTATTGTGGAGGGCTACTTCAGACGCTTTTTTCTATTGCCTTGCACTATCGCCACATATTACAACCTCAGAGTTTTTAGCTGCTGTTAGCAGTGGATTTACTCCGCGGGTTTTGCTGCACCTGACATGCCACGAGTGACATGTCTTAATGTGATGTAGTTTGTATGCCAGATCGGTGTATTATAAACAAGTGTTATGTACTCCAGAAGCCTAGAGACGCATGCCATTTGGTTCGTGGCTACCGTGGCTTGCCTAAAAAAAACCGAGGTTGACCTGCGATCACTTTTCCTGGGCCAAGTAACTGGCTTTGGCTAAATCGGTTGTAGTACTAGCACATGTTCCTCGTCTGCAAAAGCCATGCTTGAGAAACAAGTGCTAGAACTGCCCTAATTTCACAAATGCACACAAGACTTGACACAAGCAACAGTATTCGTTGACGACCTGGTTAAGTATACTACATTCTTAGTCGTCCGCAGTAGAACGGACAATTGGTCTGGTTGGTAGCTGTTCATCTTGAAGGTGGAAGCGCTCACAAAACAGGGACGAAAATAGAAAGAACGTAGAAAGAAAGTAGAAAGAAAGAAAGAAGAAAAAAAGAAAGTAGAAAGTAGCGCCGTGTCATCTGTGTTCTTTCTACTTTCGTCCTTGTTTTGTGAGTGCTTCCACCTTGAAGATCTTAGTCGTCTGCTGAGCACGAGGATGCGGGTGCTATTCTCGGTCGCGCCGGCCGCTTTTCTGATGGAGGCGAACAGCAAAAATGCCTGTGTGTACGAGATTTCGGGTCACGTGAAAGATCCCCACGTGGTCAAAATTAATCCAGAGCCCTCCACTACGGCGCGCCTCATCACCTGCGTTGCGTCGGCGCGTTAAACCCCACAATCAATCATTAAATTCTTGGTGGTCCTGCAGTTCTCACTGACGGGGCCGATAGGTGTCACTCTGGGTTACTCTTTTAAAGGTGCATTTTTCAATCCTTCGTCACACGTGGCTTTTCTTCCGGGTGAGGGCAAAACTAGCTGTTTCGTCTATAACCAAGAAAAGCGCCTTTTCCTTGCTTGCAATTAAGTTGACGTTTATCACCGTCTTTCTACTCGTTAAGTAGTTTGTTCTCTCGTACCCTTTCTCTTGAGAAATCCGCCGAGAAAACGAAACAGAAACAAACTTCGAAACATCTTTAGCATATAGGTATATTTAGCACCAGGGCCATTTCCTTTTTAGATACTTTTTCGCATAAAAACCTCAACCTAAGATATGTACGTATTGTACCCTTTAAAAGTAGCACGATAATTGCAATTATTACAGCACTAACCTGTTTTCCGTCATACATAGAGGTACTGCTATTGTAGCCTGGCCAATATATGTCACTTTTGTGTGCGTTTGTTTTGTGCTTAGTTGTTGTTGGCGCCATTCTTCAGTTTTGTGTATTTCAAGCTTTATTCATAAAAGTTTTATAGATTAATGTCTGCCCTTACAACCTATTTGTGTGTTCAACACGTGGGCACGGGAAGAACAATCATTGCCTCATAAAATACTGCCCGTCAGAAGTGAATTAAAAAGCGTCCCGACAAAGTGTGTTGGTTTCCACATGTTGAAGACGACACTGAAGAAGGATTTTACGCGAGAAACTTTGTTTCTGCTGGGGTAAGTTTGCATTTTTATAAATCTGTACTTTTCGGTAAGGAGCTCGTGTGTTTATGGGTCAATGGTTCACTAGACCCCCGTCTGATTTGTTCTGAAAGCCTACGTGACTTAGCATACTTGTTTGGTCCACTCGATTTATCAATCCACAGTTTCCGCATTAGTCAGCATCAATTTGCGATCAAGATAGATATTGGCTACGATCCCCGCGCTGCAACACAGGGCTGCTTTGTATTTGACATGTCTCCAACAACGTGGCGTTTGTGTGTTGTGCCTCTCAAACACTGCCTTTGCTACTGCAGATCGGTTGAATTCTCCTATGAGCGGCATGACGCTGTGATCCGGAATGCCCGCTGTATACAAAGAAATAATATCAACAGAAGGTGCCCTGGAATTTGCAAATCAATTCTAATAAGCGTAAACTTGATTCCGTCAGGATAGCGCGGTTAAGTCTAGGGATTCATTTCAGAGGCATCTGTGCGGTTTTAAATTATTGCAGAAAGTTTAAGGAATTTGCAAGTTCTCATTATCCCGAAACTCCAGGCCACACAGAGACCAACAAGAAAGTTGTAGGCACTCACTGCACTCGATTTATATACGAGAATCGAACTTTCAAAGAAACCCCGGGCATTGCAATGAAGGAGCCTCAACTCGAGCACACCTGTTCTTATTGAAAACTAGGGATACATACGGGCTGCTAGCATGCGTTTTATGCAAATTATCTCAGCAGTCAGCTTTGGATACAATATGCATAACATACTCACAGTACCAGCGGGACTAACAAATCCATAATTATTTTGAGCGAAATTTCCCTGTAGGTGCGCGGGAATGTGCGGGAATGTGCGGAGTGCCTTGAAGGTTCCTGTCCCGAAATGATTAAAAATATGCTCGATTTAAGCATTTGTTCGTTGTGTGGCCTTTTCTTGTATTTAAACAAGTGCCCACGCACTCACGGATTATGTACCTTTAGGTGCTCCTGCCCCCTGTCCTGAGTCGGGTGCCTTTCAGTCCTGTTTCAAGGGCTTTGCAAAGGCATCCCCAAGCCAGCGTACCCTGCACCTGCTGGACCAATGCACTGTCTCGCCTTTCGTTGGTGCTCCATGCGCTTTACCGCCAGGAATAGTAATTCCATCGTTCATCACCTGGCAAGTTTGACGACCAGTTCAGAAGCCAGCGCATTTGCTCGGCACATCGGTCAAGTAATTGCTGCCATATCAGTGCACACACCACTTATGTGCTTTTAGGTTAGTTATTGCCTGTCGAGGAGTATCCTTTGTCATGATGTATATCTGTTACTGAATATTCTAACCGGCGCTGTCTGCGGGCATCATCATCATCATCGCCATCATCAGCATCAATATAATCGACCGCCTATCGACGCCCACTGCAGAGCAAATGCCTCTCCCACGGATCTTCAGTTACTCCGATCCTGCGCTAACTGCGACCAATTTACCTCCTCAAACTTCTTGATCTCATCAGCCATTTTAACTTTCTGCTGCCCCCTGCCACGCTTCCCTTCTTTAGGGATCACTCTGTTACCCTAATTTACCATCAGTTATCTTTCTTTTTCATTGCATGCTCTTCCCACACACATTTGTTCTTAATTTCCACTAATAAGACCTCAGCGCGCGTTTGTTTCCTCCCCCACCCCACCGTTTTCTTGTCCCTTATTGTCACACTTATCGTGTTCCGTTCCATTGCTCCGTGAGTCGTCTTCAATTTAACTTATCCACAACATAACATATCTACCGCCATATTTTATAATAGGTCTACAGCCAGCAACATATTCAGTTCCACTCAAATGACCTTTCGAACAACTCATGAACACGTGGCAAAAGTTCTGAAGAAACTCAGAATTATTTACTGATGCGTAGTATTTGTTTGCCGAGTCTAGCCTGTTAGCAGTGTTGTACCCATGTTAGAAGTGCTTCGGACTCTAGTTACTTGAAAGGTTTTCATGAAGCAGTGCTGTGCGTTTGGAGCGTGTCGTTGCTTAGCGGGGATATTGAAGAGAATCTGGGCTCGATGATGAAAGTGCAAGAATAGAAATCGAAATTTGTCTTTGAAGCACGTATCCTCATGTATTCAATCAAAGCAAATATTTAGGATCATTCAATATGGATTTGAAGTTGCAAGCAACCATACAAACTGGTGTGGAAGAACTTTTCAATTTAAGTAAACTTGCAATTTCATCTACCTCAGGTTATACTGGTATAACAGGTTATACACACTATAACCAAAAGTACATCCCGCTGTCTGTAGAATTCTGACAGCACTTTTTTCGGAGTATCTTGTGACAGGCACAATTCTTAATGATTAGAAAATTGCCCACGGAGTTCCAATCTTTAATCAGGGGTGGTACTTCATTAAAGAATTTTTCCAAGAAGCACAATATACAAAGTCGTGGAGCATTTCATTCACTCTCAGGTCGATAACTATCTAGAAGATCGCAATATCACATCACAAGGGTTACTTGAGGGACACAACTTTCAGGATTTGTTCACGGGCTACATTGATCCGTTGACTCCGGCTTACAAACAGGTCCAGTTTTTTCGATTTTCATTCAATAGCATTGCACACCGCAGACTAGTTCTGAAACTTCACCCTAATGTTCTAATTCACCCTAATTTTAGTTTTTCTCGTATTCAGTTACTTCTCCTAAGAAGTATACTTTTTCTCGTGTTACCTTTGGTGTCCCTTCATGCAATTTGCTTGGTCCTGTAATTTTTAACTTATAGGAATCATTTTTTATGTTGCCAATCCTGCCGTGTAGGTTTCTTTGCAGCTGATTTCGTAATTTATCACGAAATGTTTTCAACAATGACCATCAATACATTTAAACTCATCTTAATACAACTAACACATGGTACTACAAATATGTCTAAAACAAAATGCGTGATTTAAAAGGCAGCTCATATTGAGTTGAAAATACTGCTTTCATTTGTTTAATAATTTACGAGTACCCTCAGGGGAAAAGTATTGTACAGGGGAGTCGTAAGTACACACAATAAAAACGGTGAGCAGTAAAATACATGTACATTTCAAGAAGGCTAAAAAACAAGAAGATTTGACATCGAAAGGGACTTATACAGATCTAGTCCAAAAAATACAACTTGGGTGAGTGGCGACAAAGTGTTATACAAGGCTATAGTTTTCAATTTCACTGGTGATAACAGACCTAAATTTATACACGTTATCTATAATAACTGTGGTGGTGGAAAGGCAATTTCAGTCAGTTGAAATCAGTGGGAAAAATAAAGCAGCGTGAAAACAAGATTCACATGAGGGGACAGCTACTTCGTGCACGTGGTACAGTCGTTCACACACGTAAGCGGGGCAATGAATGATTGTTCTTTCAAGAACGGTGATGGTAAATTGTGTGGAAGAGACAGGCGGGAATGTTTTCTACCAGTGCTAACATTTCGAAAATAAGTGTTTCATTCATAGAACCTATGCTGGCAGCTCTAGTGTCGTTGCGAAGAAAGAAACGGGTAGAATTGTTCTGAACCATTTCGAGTTATGAATAAGAAAACCG
Organism: Haemaphysalis longicornis; assembly: GCA_013339765.2. Lineage (NCBI taxonomy): Eukaryota > Metazoa > Arthropoda > Arachnida > Ixodida > Ixodidae > Haemaphysalis > Haemaphysalis longicornis. Next base: position 59,667,101 of record CM023455.1, on the reverse strand, counting down.
GGTCAGGATCCGAGGTTGCAATGACATATTCAAGCTTTGAGCGTATAAGTGTTTTGCACAGAAGTTTTATGGATGATGGTACTTGGGAGAAGTGGTGTGTCATAAAGCCCACGGTACGGTCAGCATTAACGCTAATGTGATCGATGTGCATATCCCACCTAACTATTAGTGATAACATCTAGATATTTATATGACGTGAGTGGTTTTAATGGTAGCCCTTTAAGACAGTACACAGGATTTAGCGTTGAAGTACGAGTTATTCTCAATGCCTTGCATATAAAAATGTTGAGCTCCATTCGGCAGTTACCACAACGGGTAACTATAATATCTACGTCTGCCTGCAAGATAGTTCTATCGGCGCGATATTTATCTTCACAAAAGAGAACACAGTCGTGAGCAAACAGATTAATAGGGGATAAAACACAATTCGGCAGGTCGTTCATATATATAAATATAATAACGTGTTTAAAATGGAACCCTGAGACTCCAGACGTTAGTATTGCAGGAAAATAACTAAAAAATTATCTGAAACAAATTGGTGCCTGTTAAAAACAAAACTTGCAATCCACCTGAGTCAACTAGCGTCAAGGTTAGGTTATAAAGTTTTAAGGTTAGTAGTCACTGACATACCTTGCTAAGTGCTTTCCACAAGTCCAAAAATATGCATTCTGCAGATGAACTCTCGTCAAGATAACACGAATTTTCTTGGTGAATGATAAGACGCGTTCCTCCGGAATGGTGTTTATGAAATCCATGTTCAGCGCGATAAAAAGAAGAATTAGATTCGAGAAATCAGACAAGGTTAGAGTAAATGATGTGTTTAAACATTTCACAGGGGATGCTCGTGAGAAATATCGGACGATTGTTGCTAGGAGCTACAATGCTACCGGATTTAAATACGGGAGCCAGCTTAGCCATCTTCCACTGAAAACGCAACAATCCTGATTCTAAGCACTGTTGAAAGAGCTTAGCAAGGAATATTGAGGAGAACAAATACGTGCTTTTTAAAAACTTCACATTGATTTTGTCAATGCCGGCAGAAGAGTACCTTTTCAAAGAATTATGTGGACATTGCCTGCTGGGTCTATCAAGAGGGCAGAATAGGAGAGTATTGGTTAATGGAAATCTCCGGAAGTTTATAGGTATGAGTACACGCGGAGTAAAAAAATTGTTTACAAAACCTACATTTAAGAGTGTAAGGACACCCATCGTCTGGAACCTTGTCGCCGTGACCATCTATTAGCGAGATCGCTTTACTGTCACTAGGGTTTACACAATTAAAATTTTTGGGTGTTTGCTAACAACATACAAGACAACTTGTTTTGCAAGAAATTTGCTTTGGCGGTCTAAACCACAGAAATGTAGGAATTAGATAAATCATCTTACGCCAGCCATCCCTCATTGGTTGAAGGTTTTTTGCGGAATGGTAAAGACTTTTTGTAAGCTAGCCTTTTGATATTCCGGTTGTAACAGGTGGCATTGGGATTTCGAAATATTTTTCTTAGGGTTGTATTGTTTTTTGTTAGTTCGTGCACCTTTTTTTAAACATGTACCAGTTGTCTTCAACTCTTCAACAGGTCATGCTTATTAGTAAGACAGAAATATATCAAGAAATGAGCAAAGGTTGACGTAATTGCATCAGTGCCAGCTGCGTGGTGCTCCCTAATAAACACACTGTGGTTTTTTGGAGGTTTACATTGGCATTACAGTAAAGTTCAAGAAACAAAGATCACTAATGCCAGGAATGTATGTTATGTCTGAAAAAAAGGTCACGGGCTGCGGTTAACACTAAATCAAGAAAGTTACAAGCAGGCTCAGATGTATTGGTAGGTTTAGTGACAAGTTGGGAGAAATTGAATACCGAGCAAAAATAAACAAATCCCTTGGCTTGGGAAGGACCCGACGGGGGAATGGGTGCATTGCTGGCCAATTGAATCTGGGGAAAACTGAAGTTTACCAGATGAAATACTTCAAGAGTCGGAAAATGAATGATTACCGCATGATGACGTCAGGTAGATCGTCAGTAAACGCAACGGGGGCATTGGGGGGCGTATACCATACTCGAAATACTATTTTTCTACTGCCGCTTTCAATGAGTACCCAATTGCTTTCCAGAGACGTGTAAATGTGTATTGATGATGACGTAATGTTAATTTTTACGGCGATAAGTGTTCCCTTTCCCCTCTCATGCCTTTTAAAGCCATCACGTCTATATAATCTGTAACAGCTGGTTCGAACCAAGACCTTAGTATCAAGAATGTTAGATTCACCCGGGTTTCCGTTAGAACTAAGATACCAGGGGCGCATGGGTCAATAACAGAATTCAGATTGTTAAGCTTATCGAGAGGTAACACCATGGTTAGCTCTCAAAACAGAGTTATTTTGGTAGGCCGGTAGGGGAGTGGAGATAGCGTGGTAGATTTGAAAAGGTAGTTATATTGCAAAAATAAGACCTGTGACTGATACTTTTATTTGTACTGCATAACCGGCCGTATTTAAAGTGTTTAACCCGCTGCACGGGTGAGGGTGGTGTGCTGTGGAGGTCAATGTCGGTTGGATACCACCTGGGGAAGCCGCTTTTCAGACGGAGGCAAGACGTGAATACGCCCTGGTGTCGAGATTTCGGTGCGCAGAAAATATACCCAGGTGGTCAAAATTAATGGTGGAGCCTTCCGCTGCAGTGATCCCCATTGCCCAGGTAAAGCTTCGGCGTGGTAAACAGCCTTTTGTATGTCTTTCGAATGTTACCGGCAGGTATAGCGGGTGCTTCCTTTAGCAATATAAATGGTAAATTACACTCTACGGCCATACAATCTCTTTCGAAGATTATCAAGGTCATATTGAAGTGCATTTGTGGGTTTATCTCATAGCACTAGTGAAATGCTCTTGACTCGGGTACAAGTTAAGAACCGCAATAGTTCAGGAAGTACAGTCCAGGGTTTGACGGAATAACGTCTGGTCAGGTAAAAGAAATATTGCAACGATAAAACGTGGGTCACTGAATAAGTCAGAAAATTTGTTTGACGTTTCGGTATGGTAAGGACACCTTTTTCACAATGAATATGTGCGGTGGTATCCGAAGCTATATAATATGCATTAGGTGGCGCAACGGGTTCGCATAGATATGATGAATATTGTCATCCGTTCTGCTGATAGTGTTGGGTGTCGTCTGAATGATGACGGACTCGAGCAGCAATCGAGGAGATAGATTGCGCTCGGTTGTCAGTACTTTCGCCTCGTCCTAGTAGACCCCATGTTCCATCCTCTCCCAGCGCTCTGCCAGTGCACTTTCACGTCGTTCCGGTCCTGCGTTAATCTTCTGTGCAGATTGCCCGTTCCGCCAATGTACACTGATTTGCATTCAGCGCAAGGAATCTTCTAAACAACACTTGGTAACGAAGATTATGAGAGGTCTTCTTTCATGTTGACAAGGTCAGAATGCAGCCTTCCAGTGGTCAAGCTGCATTCCCTACGTCCCACACATCAGTAAAGCTCTCCCACGCATTTTCGAGAAACGTGGTGTGCACATCGCTCACGTGAATGTGATCGTGCACTATAGAATAAAGCCTGGGTGAGGGTGTGCTAATGTGGGCTCTTGGCCCATTAGCATTGATTGTTTAACCCACGCCATTTGCTGGGGCTGAAGCTTCATGTAATTATCAACAAGCACCCTTGCAACGTTGCACATTACAGTAGGCCAGGGTGCACTGCTTTCTATGATTGCCTACATTTAAACCAGCCTCATAGATTGGGCCGTTTTTTAATGGCTTTTTATGGCACTGGATGGAAGATCAATACAACAACTGTGGCTACTTTTCCAAAACAAAACCTCAACAAATCCTCAACAGAATTGCAATAGATATTCTCTGGATGCTCACCAATATTTTTAGGGTCAATTCAACAAAATTTCTAATCAAACTAAAATAAATTCAGTACGGGCAGGAGCTGTTTGATGTAGCCAGTTCAATTTTTTATCCGGTATTTGGGGATAACTGAATCTCATTGTGGCTTTGTTGCTTTTTTTAGGTGCCAATTGCAACACTGGGACCAAGAGGGTTATTGGATGTGCCTCGAGAAAAGCGTCGTATGCGGAATGGGTACATCAGCAATAAGCAGCCTACTGTGCTACATCGAATAATAAATTGAAAGTAATTTTACAGACAGGTGTGGTATATGCAAGTGCTTAAGGCGGCCGGAACCTCTGTCCTGGAGGACAACACCTTAGCATTTCAGATTTCTATGGCAAAATGTCGGGCTTACAAAATGCTGCTGTGGTGTGTTCAGGGCGGGGTGGTTGCTTTGTTTCAATTAGGGAAGTGGTGCGTATTATAAATGTGTGACTCCAAATGCGAATTGCATATATCTCCAAAGAGCCGCTTCGCTTTGACTTGCGACTTTGTTTTGATGTTTTCTGCCACCCTCACAGTTTCTTAGAGCAAGAATATTTGACCTCAATTGAGCTGTGGTGTTGAACTGTTGATAGCATGGTCTACGAAGTGTAGGTTTTTTTAATAAACAAATGCTTTCACCGTAAGAGAAACAGCCCCAAAACCATTTAACAAAACATCAACAAAACACAGATGAACAGTCGTAAAGACGTCGACAAAATGTTAGTACAAAATTAGTTTAATCTCAACTTGAACTCAACAGATATTGGACGTAAAAAACTCAAACGAATATCAATAAACCCACGGTGGCTACTTTTCTGCAAAAACACAACCAATCCTCAACACAATTACAATAGATATTCTCTGGATACTCACCAATATTTGTTGTGTAAATTCATCGAAATTTTTATTCAAACTCAAACATTTCTGTAAGGACAGGAGCTGTTTCAGAGGAGTGCAATCGTAACGAAATTCCGGACAAAACGGGAGTAGCACGAAGATAGGTCCGAAAACTGCCTAGATTCTTCACGTGAATGAACCGTAAAAAAATTTACTACAGCAGATATCGTGTCTGGGTCTGGTCGTATATATGTCTTTTTTGTAACAATTAGGCCAAGATCTATTACGGTTTTTCTGGCTCAGCAGCTGAGCTAAACTGTATCGCTGGATAGGCTAGTGAGCACGTCATGACGACTCTCCAGAATTTTACAAAGATTTGATGAGAAGGCAATGATGTCGTCTAGGTAAAAGAAACAATTTTCATATGAATCCTCAAAGCGTAGTGTCCGTCATCCTCCAAAGTTGCGGGACAGTTAGAAAGCCGGGACGGCCTCACGGAAAAAATTAAATTGGCAGTGAAGAGTAACGAGCGCTGTCCTTACCATGACTCACTTCTGCATGGTGATCGTAGAGTAGCTGGAACAAAGTTCCACGCTTGAGAACTATCAGCTCCGTCTTGGCAGCCCAGAGCGTCTTCTATCTGGGGCATTGGGTGTACAACTTCATGGGTATTTTTTTGGTTGCACCAATATTCACCGTAAAAGTGCAGGTGGCAGCCCTTTTTTAAACCAATACCACCGGGGAGGGTTAACATTCCGCTTCAAAATATTACGCAGACTCCTAGATTATCGCTCAATCTGGAAAGACGCAGTACGGGTGGCAGCGAACAACAATATCACGAGATAGATTGCGGTGCTTCACAGCTGTATTTGGGTAAACGTTTTTTTCAGTTTCTTTTATAAAATTGGGATCTGCTATATGGAAAAAACCAATAGCACGATGGAGTGATGAGTAAAAAAATTTGGTGGCAAGTATCACACTCGGGCAGCAGAAGAAAGGATCGGTTGGGGATAAATGGGAGACCACTTCGTCATGCGGTGGACCTACGTAGGCTGTGGGTTTGTTGTTGTTCATGAAGATGATGAGGATGATCAATAAAAAGGGAGGAACGGTGGATTTTTAAATCTTCTAGTACAAACAGGCTCTGCGGATATGTAAGTAAGGGCTGATGGTGAGTTCCAAAAAGGTGTGTGGTGGGATCGTTGCCAGGGGGGCAGCTGCAAGTTAAAGCGGGTTTATGGAAAGGAAAGTTAGCGGTGTTCGACACAAAATCAGTAGTAGACGTTGGAAAAGCTAATCAGCAAAGCAGGAACTACAACCCCTCGTAAGAGGAGACGGCCGGGAAGGAACGACAAGTGTTTCTCTATCAACAACTGGTCCTGCAGAAACCGAAAGAATGGGCTTGTGGGAAGAGAGCACCACATAACCTCAAGGTTATACCATAAGGATTCAGTTTCAGGAAGTACCGGATATCAAAGGGACCCTGCAACACTCTTCGTGCCGTGCAAGTAAACCTGCGCGACGTTTAGATAGACCTCCTGGAACACCCGAGCCAAATATTACACGTGCACGTGAAGCGGTTAGCGCGCAAATCGCCCTGAAAGACGCGGAAAAACTAACCGCTCTCTCTTCAGTTCTCCTCATTATGCACCCCTGGCATGGCCTCTGCGACGTCAATCGGGCCATGGCTGTCCTGGCTGTCCTATTGGCTGTCGCTGTTCAACAGCATGGCTAAATTCTGGCATTTCCCGTGACGAGCAGCCATCGTCGGCGCTGTGTATGAACCTCACCTATGTCTGAACCTGTCCGCATGCTTTAAGTGTTTCTTTTGTTTTGAGTGCACGCGGAGTTTAATGACAAACTAACTAGTCCACTTTCAACGAGCCCAGTCGACAACAAACGTTTATTGCTCCAAAAACGCCCTACCAGCCTGAGCACTTGCTTGCGAGCAGGCAGCCATGCCTGCTCGCTTGTGGCACCAGACCGGAAATAGACCCGTCCACGTTGCGGGGAAAAGGACGAAACTCCCCGGCCTGTGACATATAGAAGGCCACTGAACAAAACGCCGCGCGCTGCCCCCTTCTCTGGGAGAGAGCGCGCAGTTTTCGTCGCGCTGTCCGTGGTTGAGTTGAGAGGGAACATTTATGCGCGATTTTTCATCGCGCGTAGTTTCGGTGAGAGTGAACGTACTTTCATAATTCTTGCGGGAGGAGATTACTGGGACAATAGACTTTACCCCAAAATACATTACGAGTAGTCGAAATTAAGTGTTGCAGGGTCCCTTTAGGTGTCGGTTAGGCTGATTTGTGGCGGGCTTCCACAAATAATAACAGACATTAACGAGAGGAATTCACAGCGAGCATAAACATGTAAGGACACGGACACAGCACGGCATATACATGTGTAGACATTTATCAATATTACCGCGAAATGTACAATGTAGGACAAACCCGAATGAGCCAGTCTGCAGAACGAAATAACTCGGGCGTTTTGTGTTTGTTCGTTTCTGGCAACCAGGTCGACACACATTATTATTTTTATTAAAATATTATTCCGCAAGATTTGACAACTTGATGTTAAGCTGTAGTGTATAAAACACACAAAAATTGAATTCTAGTCTCGAGTATAATAAAAGAGGCGCACCTGAAAACCATAATACCAAACTTTACTTTCTTGGGTGCAACCAGCGGGAAACTAAACAGAGACGAAATAAGTGGAACACAATTACGGTCCTTGCTTCCCACTTGCTTCGTCTTTAAATTTCGCCCTGCTTTCATCGAAGAATGTCTTTCCCACCAACCCACCTTTCAACCCTCCGTCAAACTTTACTGTTTGCAAAAAACCATTCCAGCCATTGACCTACCACATGCGGGTGGCAAACCATACTGTCTTTAGAAAATGAATATAGGATACTGGTTAAGCGTAATATTATATGGCTTTCCTTTCTAGATACACCGGAACAGAGCCAAACAGATTCAAAAAGTAAGTGCTCAAACATTTCTATCTTCTCGAGATTGTTACTGTTTGTGGTACAAAATCACCTTGTAAATACCAGTTTCTTGCATTGTTTATGAAACTGCAATACGTTTCTCCTCACTTTTCGTCCTAAAAGCAGGAAGGTTGACTTTATTATGGTAAATGGTGTAAACAACGTAAATGTTTGTCACTGTATTCAGGCTGAGTAACCTGGGAATAAATCAGGTTGATCTTTCTTTCATAAGAAGCGGCAAAACACGAAAGTGAAATGTGCCTTCACAATGTTTATTTTGCATCGATATGAACTTTCACATCGCTATTTATATTTTGTCGGTATAGAATCTTTCGACACATAAACATTAAATAATAGATTACACGAGCCGGAGCATTGCGTATATCCGTTTGAGACCCGAGACGCTCGCAAGCCGTGCGAACGAAACCGCACGGGTTTTGAGCGAATGTTTGGTGAAGTCACGGGCCGCTACAGCGGAAGGAGCATGAGTTGCGGTTCGGCAGAAGTCTTGTGGGTGTGCTTAGCGGGCGACGTCCTGCTGGCGAGCGACGTCCGGCTGGGCGGTCGTTTCGGTAAAGCTGTGACCACATAAGTCCTGCTCCGTGGTGTGTACGCCAGACGCTTGTGTGGCGACGAGCTCAGCTTAAGGAACGTGCCAAAGGCGTTCCACAAGCTGAGCGGCCGTCCAGAAGAGCAGTGCAGTGGTAAACAATACTGTCTGTAGGGCACCGTACAGCAGCTTCCGCTGCTATACGGGCCGTAACGAGGCGCCAACTATCGGCGCTCATTAGCGTCATGGCATCCTACTTCGCTTCACCTAGCCATGCGGCAGCGCCATCTGAATAAAGACGTTATAGGGAAGGTCATAAGGCGCGTTCGTACAGCTATCCAGGCTTGACTTCATCGCTCAGTTGGCAGATCGTTTCACAAATCACATCGCGGCCAGACTGATCTAGGTCTCGAATCCTAGTGCCGCCATGCAGATGGGACTTTTACTTGTGATGTCATTTCCCTGATAGATATGACGTCGGTGAGGTTCGTGTACCCTGGCATAAAATACATTTGTGCGCTATTGAAATCGAGAAATATTGAGAAGAAACTGTATTACGAAGGGCCATGCCTTCTTAGCCACTCACTAATAAAATGTCTATAATCTTTTAAATCCCAGCCTCCTGTAGCAGCTGAGTGAAAGGCTCTCAATGATATGAAATCGAAAATCGGTAACACCTACGTTTTCTAAAGAAAAATGCAGTGATTATCAGTTGTGTATAGCGTCAAAGAATGGTTCCCTAAAAACTGCAGGGTTAACTGCGTGTGAAAACCAAAAGTCCGCCGCACACGTGTGCCACGCTAAGCCTATTGTGGTGCCCGCGCCGTAGTTCGACCGAAGCGTAGCTGCTCGAGCTACGGCCGACGTCATTCGAAGCGGCATATCGTCGACAGACGGTTTTTCTATGGAGATGGCTCCCGTACGCATTTTTGGGGGAATCTCCGCCGCTGCTGCGCGGGTGCCGTTGAACTGAATGCTTGGTATCCTCCGCCCCCCTCCCGCAAGAAACCAACGGAGTGAGTGGCGTCGCTATGAAGACACTCTCGCTCAACACGATTTTACGGTTGTGCGCTGTCTTGTCGGAAGCCTTATCTGCTCTCAAAAGTTTCTTACGCTGCCCTGCGTACTGCGAACCCCCAGAACAACCAATACACGTCGCACGCCAAACCCGTCCGGTGGTAGAGGCTCTGAACCATTAATGCAACGCCTACATAATGTTGATGATGATGACGGTTGATGTTTAATGGCGCAAGCCCAACGAGGGCAAACAGCGCCAGAGGAGGAGGAATAACATTTATTTTTTAAGGGAAAGGGGAGGGGGAAAGGAGAGTGGGTGGTGGCCTCAGTCGAGGCCGCCTTCGGGCTCCCCAGCAGCCCTCGCCCGGGAGATCAGGTACTCCTGATCCTCGAGCTGGAAGCTGGTCAGCCTGTGCTCCCACTGCTCCAATGTAGGTGATGGAATTGGGTTGGGATGTTTGGCGCACTCCCATACGAGGTGATAGGTGGTGTTTGGTGTATTGCATGTTGTGGCAGTTGTAGGGAAAAGCAGTTGGTGAAATATGATGCAAATTGCCATGTTGTAAGTAAGTCTGTGTTTGGATTCTGCGCCAGATTCGAGAGTCTTGTGTATTGTGTGATGGGTGAGGAGGAGGGTAAGGGAGGCGCTCCCGGCGATCGTGATATAAGATGTCCGTGTATGTTTTTCGGACTGACTGGCGGGGTGAGGCGATTGGAGGTGTGTCGTCGGCCTCCCTTGGGAATGCCCGGTGTAAATGTCGCGGGCAAGCGGCGTGAGTCGCCTCATTCCCCGGGAGGGAGGCATACCAGCGTCCAAACAATGCGAATGGTCGGGAGAGTTTTGGCGTGTTTTAGTAGTGCGAGCGCATGCAGAGATATTCGTCCTGATAGGTTAATGCCGGCACGCCTGTTGAGAGTCAGTAATGACTGTAATAATTTGCTTTTTGCTGGAGGTGGCCGCTAGGGCGATGGCTGTCTCTTCTGCGACATCGGTGTCGCTTGCTCTCGGACTGTTGCAGCTGAGATTGATGTCTTTCGGAACCCACGACCACTGCAACGTGGGCCTGGCGGTGGGGATTTTCTTGCGACGTCTGTATAATATACAAATCCGGTTGTCGGTGAATTTATTGCTTAAGTATCCTTATTCTCGCCTGTCTTCTCCCTTTGTTGTATTCCGGGTGCATGTGTCTTGGAATGGGGCCTACTTTGATGTTGGTTCGTATGTTTAATGGGATGCGGGTAGGCGCGTTAGATGGTGCAGCGCCACAGAAAAATTTATTTACTGGTTGAAGAGAAGTGTGTACCACTAAAAGGTAGGTACAAAACGTGTAAAAAGGACATCGTAAAATCAATAAAATATAAAGGTGTTGGCTCGTGTATATGGCAAGATTTTCTTATGCATGATAGGAATGAGTTTTAAAAACCTAACGTCCGACAAATATTTAAAAACCGTTTTACAGAAACCATGACATCGTCACAAAGAAACAATGCTGGGTGTAGCGCAATGTGTTGTGTGTAGAGTTCTCGGAATTATTTGTGTCGTGTTGGGTCGAGTGCCTTGGATTGGATCAGTATGTGAACTACGGATGTAAACTCTCTGCATCTGCTACACACAGGTGTTGAAGTCCCGGTTAGCAGATACGAGTGTGTGACATGTGTGTGCCCTATCCGTAGCCGAGAAAAGGCAACTTCTGTGTATCTGTTGCGTGTGTCCGTAGTGTATAGTCCCATGTGTGGTTTCTACACGTGTAGTTTGTTGTCTGTCTGTTCACTCCAGTGTGTTTGCCATGTATTGAGAAGTTGTGTGATCTGTGGCTTGATGTCAGGGTAGCGTACTGTTGTTATGTCAACCGTGTGTTGCAGTGCAGCACCGGCAGCCATTTTATCCGCAACCTCATTACAGCGATTCGGGGAGTAGCCTGGAACCCAGCATATATTTATTTCAAGGTTTGAGGTGTATGCGGTATAATGGCCATAAAAGCACCATAATAACATAGTTTTTATACTGCTTCCCAGAGGCCAAAGCACGTACAACACTAAGGGCGTCCGAGTACACAACTGACTTTAGTATTTGGTGCTGGATAATGTGGTGTAAAATCATTAGTATTCCATACGCTTCTGGCGTAAAAATACTGGTATGGACATTCATCGTCTTAGAGACCCTAAAGTTCTCTCAGTGGGCAGCACAAGACACAGCAGTGGCAGTCTTTGATGCGTCGCTGTAAAATTCCGCGCGTCGGTGCTTGCCCTGTTTAAACAAGAAATGTTGCAGAATCGCAATCCTTTGTACACTGTTTTTATCGAGTTGAATAAACGACATATAACACGACACAGGGTGAACATTCCAAGGTGGCATAAAATAAATGATGCGTGTCTTGTGTATGTCTATAAAGGAAACCTTGAGGTCGGAAGCTTCCTCTTTCACCCTAAGTCAGTAAGGCAAAGAAATGAATGGGTAGTTTAAGAAGAGGTGTTGTGTAGATGTATCGTTAAGAGTAGAATTAAAAGGATGGTTAGTCATAGCCATGACTTTTAGGGACACAGCAAGTCCATGTATGTCCTCTGGTTGTGCAGGGAGCATTTATTGCACTCGACGTAGAGGCTCTGGAGTGGGCTAGTGGGAAAAGCGCCACATGCAAGGGGAAGCCCCAGATGCCGCACTGGATCGAGCATTTTCAGTGCCGTTTTTGTTGCAGACCCATAAACGGTGCTTCCATCTTTAAATCGAGACCTCACTAGGCTTGTTAAAATACGTAAGAGGAGTTGCATGTCCGTTCCATAGGGCTGGTGTGACAAGATTTGGAGAATGTTGATAGCCTTTAGACATTTATGTTTCAATTGTTTATGTGAGGGATGAACCTAAGTTTTTTATCCCACACCACAACTAAACACTTCTGTTCCTTGCTACTAGGAATCAATACGCCATTAAGGGACACTGAAGTGACATTGCCAAGCTCCTGGTTTTGCTTGCACTGCGTAGACTGGACCAAATTACCGCACTTTACATCGTTTATCCGGTTGATAAGTCGGTAATTACTTTATAAAGCGGGAAAGGAGGAAAACTACCATGCTTTGTCTGTGGCGGCCGCACCAACTAAAGGCTGTGACGACAGGAGGAGATGCACCTTGGTTGGACGATGTCCAAGGTTAGAATTGAAACAAGTTTCGGTTTCGGTTCTGTCAAACATGCTTGACATTGATTGATTGATTGTAGGGTTTAACGCGCCGACGCAACGCAGGCGATGAGACGCGCCATAGTGGAGGGCTCCGGATTAATTTTGACCACCTGCGGATCTTTAACGTGCGCCGAAATCTCGCACACACGGGCGTTTTTGCTTTTCGCCTTCATCAGAAAAGCGGCCGCCGCGGCCGGGAATCGAACCCGCGACCTCGTGCTCAGCAGCGCAACGCCTGAGCCACTGAGCCACCGCGGCGGGTCATGCTTGACATCCGACGGCATCGTTGGATGGGCATTCTTGATGTCTCAGCAATCGTTGTACCGCGCGTTTGCCATATTGTCGGCTGTAGAATGCCTTAGATAAGCCTCCCATACCGCTTGGAATCGTAGCAATCACTAGCCGAGGCCTACGCAGTGGTTGAAGGCCCTCCGCGCCACCGCAAACGCTCAAATGCCATGCGCTTTTCCCGCATATTCGGAGCTTGCCTCATGAAACTTGCCCCAAAAGCGTGTTCACAAAAGGCCAAGGGTCTGCTGATTCTGGCCTCTGCCCACTGCCCGCAAGTAGTCGGTGCTTGTGGCAACAGCACGCCAGTGAGAACTCGCTAGCGTGCCAGGTTCAGTCGGCGCGCGTTCTCCGAAGTCGCCCGTTGAGCAGTTAACTTTACCGCCAAAAATTGGGGAACTCAGTTTCGAAACCATCGGCCGCAACCAAAAAAATACTGGAAAAAAAGCATGTACCCTCATGGATTCAAACTTGCGGCTTGCAAAACAGAAATCCTACCTCCCAGACCACTGTGCCACGACCAGCGCTGGCGAGGTTGGATATATAAGGTATATAATGTACCACCAGTTTGCATTTTTATTTAGTTTTAGCATTTCGAATACCTTAAGTGTCTATTTGTTGTAAAGCGTTCGTGCAGTAAGCGTCCCCCAAACTTCTGCAACATCTCGCGTCTAGAAATCGCATTTCTTAGACGGAAAAAGCGTTCGAAGATGTGTGGGCGTGCTGCTTAGCGCTGTGCTCGTTGGCCCAGCGCAAAAAAGTGCTTCCTGCTCCATAGTTTTGCGCTCTACGATAAATGTTTAGGTTGATTTCATTTCCTTAGTACTTATATTTACTTCGCTGATTCTTCTCCGCATTCAAGTAGCCAACATTTTCATACTAACGTACCAGTCAGCGACGCGTCGCGTGTGCACTTGCGCAGCGCTTGTGTGGAGCGACCCCGACTCGGAGCTTGATATAGTTCTCAAACCACAATCTTCGCAGCCACATTCTTTCATTCACAAACGCGTGGGGGCTTCGTGTTAACCCAGCAAACTATTGCAACGACACGTCGGCGGCCGGCGGACTAAACGCTGGGCCGACTGCCTCTGTCGGAAAGGTCGGCGAGCCGTGAAGTAGCTCAGACAATTGCCAGTGCATCTCCTCTTGACGTCACACAAAAACTCAACAGAAAATAGGCCAGGGTAGAGAGAGACAAGCAGTTTCGAATTATTTTTCCACTAAATAGGTCCGCGTAAACGTGCCCAGAGTGGTCAAAACATGGCCTAAGGACTCCGGATTACAATTTGCGCTAGTAATCCCGCTATGTTTACAAATAACTTCAATGTTCCTTAAAGGGTAATATCTGGGTTAGGGTGGATTCCACGCGTCCTGGAGAACACAATACAAGAACGTTTTTCTGGGTTAAGTTTGAAAGCATTCATGTCCGGCCAGCTGGCTAGTTTTTTCGCACAAGGCTGGACTTGACACTCGCAGATGGACATATTGCACGATGTTAAAATACCTGAACGTTGTCTACATGCATTGAATAAGAAATTGTAGGTGTGAATGCCTTCCCTAAGGAGTTCATCTTAACTATGAACAAAGTGCACCTTACAACTCCACCTTGCGGAACGCCGTTTTCTGGCTCATGAACCCTTGAGTGCGCTACAAACTCTCACACGAAATGTTCTTTCAAATAAATACCTACAAAGAGTGTTCATCATGTTGCCTGAGACACCAAATGACTTGAGGTCACTAAGGATCCCGTAGCGCTAAGCAGTGTCATAGGTAAGGTGAAAAAACACCGTTGCGGAAAACTGTTCATGTATAAAAGCTTCCTTTATGTAGGACTCTAGCGCGACGAGTTGATCGTTAGTGGATCGCCCTGCCCTGAAGACTGCCTGGCAGCTCTCGAGAAGACCATTGTACTCAAGAATGTACACGAACTTCCTGTTTTCACCTTCTCGGGGAGCTTGCACAGTAAGCTTCTCAAAGCAATGGGCTGATAACTGGCGGATGAGGAGGGGTACTTGCCTTCCTTCAGGAAAGCCACTACAATGGCGTCCCTCCAAGAGCGTGGAATATGCCCCGAAAGCCAGATTTTATTGTATATATGCAGAAGTGTTTCAAAGGTGTCGGAATGTAGGTGTTATATCATACTGTATGTGATTTTGTCTGCACATGGAGATGAAGGCTTACATGTGGTCAGAGCGGCCGTCAGCTCATCAATTGAAACAGGAAAATTATAGGAAGTGTGCGACTTGTTTTTTATCACGCAGGAACTTCTTTTCTGCAGATGTTCTGTGTTTTATTAACGTGTTTGTGTAGTGTGCCGAACTGGACACGGGTTCGAAGTGTTGTGCGAAAGTGTTAGCCTAGTCTTGGAGTGTGTCCCCTCTTGTGATAACCAGGGGTAGGCTGTGTGTCTGCTGTCCTTTGAGCTTACGTATAAGTGTCCAGACTTTGTTTGTGTCCGTGTACGAATTAATAAATGTCAAGAAGGTGTGCCAACTTTGTCGTTTTTGCTCGAACACCTTGACCCGTTCGAACAAAAGGAGGTTACCCCGGTACCCCACGCCTTGTTCTGGGCCTCTCGCGCCCGCCTACTGTTCTCATTCCACCACGGCCTCCTCTGGTTGAGCGGGCACCAGAGGCGGATGGAATGGTATTTTTGGTGGCGTCGAAGATGTGCGCATTGAGGAGTTGGGAAGCTTCTTCAATGTGTAGGTGTCTTATGGTTGCGTAGTGTAGTATGGATGTCTCTGTAAATGTATTCCAGTGAGCTGTTGCTTCATTGAACCTGTTTTAGTAAGATGGACTGCATGGGCCTTTACCTATATAGGTTAGTGAGCTGGGGAAGTGGTCACTACCTTATGGGTCAGTGCCCACACCCCACTCGAGAAGAGAAAAGAGAACTTTGGAGCCAATAGCCAAGTCAAGATATGAGTGTGCGTTGTGTCCTATAATACCGTATGTGGGCTTTTGTTTGTTGAAGAGACATGCTCCTGAAGATTTAAGGAATTTCTCTATCAGGCCACCATGGGCATCAGTGCGAGAAGAGCCCCAAAGAGAATTGGGCGAACTAAGGATGCCTGTGATGATATATGGTTAGGGAAGCTGGTCAGCCAGCGCCTCGAATTCAGATATCGAAAGTGCAAAATCAGGACTAACGTAAATGGAGCATAACGTTATCAACCTATTCAATATTATTATGCGTATTGCTACAGCCTCGAGGGTGTTGTTGAAGGTGTTGGGGTGGCATGCTAAGGATTTCCGGGCGATTATGCCACGCCGCCCTAAGAGTGTGGGCACCCAATCCTATCCTTTCTGAATACCATATACTATTTAGAAATTTGAATGATTGGAATTTAATTGTGTTTCTTAGACACAGGTTACACTTGGCTGATCAGCATGCAGAACATCGTACACGTGGTCAAGAATATTCAAAAGGCCTCTGCAGTTGCATTAAACAATATCTTCTCTTCTTATTATGATGTGTTAGAGCTACTGGAGTGTGACTATATACGTAAGGTCTTTCGGGGCTTGCACTCTGTCACCGTCTCCTAAACTGGGTTCGCTGTTAGAAGATATGGGGGGTCGACTCAAGCGAGCAAACAACCCCCCCGAATCTACAGGGCACAGGTTACGAAGGGGGCGGCCGTTGGATGTGCGGCTTTTGCCGACCAGAGCGCTAAGAATGACTCAGAGCCTTCAACGACACAGCAGAAAGACTTATATTTGAACATTCAAAACACTGTACAAGCACGAGGACGTGTAAAGTAACGAGGGGTATCTGAGAACGAATACAAATGTGGGAAACAGTTCAAATACAAAATGCATGATAAGAAACTCTAACAATGAATATTACGAGATAGAAAAGTTAACTAAAAAACAGTTCGATGTATATGAGATACAGAATCCCAAAATACTCACCGACCGGGCCGGACGATGCACTACTGTCGGAGGCGATTCGACTACCTGTGAAGCATGGCTTTGTCGTAGGCCCGGCCGTCCGAGACGATCCCGGTGATTCGAGGCCCGTGAGTACGTTGGAATCCTCTAGGTGCAATTGCAGTGTTTCTTTATTTAAAAAAACTTTACTGCTTTGATATAGCAAGATGATTTAGTATAGCAAATAGAAAACGAACTTGCCTGAAATGTTTTGAGTCAAATTTTTACAAAGCGCCTACGCCGCCCCTAATGTAGGCATTCTATACAGTTCAATAGTAACAAAATTGTGAATTATTGAAACGCTGCAAAATTTATTCGACTCGAGAAAATATCCCTGATGCTTATTATGGGAGTAGCGATGCGGGAGGTGGAAAGAGTTAGATGTGGGCACCAATAAAAAGAAAGGCATTAACGTCGCACTATCTTTCTTCGGCGAAACTTGCAGCGAAGTGATAAGATACGCGAAAATAATTACTTATATTTATTGTATAAACAATAATAGCCTAACAGCTTCTACCCCAATTCATTACGTCCCAAAACAGCGAAGGTGCAAAATTATGCCGTTGTGATCAGTCTTAACCTAACAACATATCTAAACTTATTGCTAAACTACTGCTTGTCTACTCTTATTCCAATACTAAACGATTAGGGGGCAACGATGAAAGCGTCTGAAAGGGCTCCTAAACATAGGATCCTTAAACGCAGCTGCGTATGAGAAACGAAATATCATCTTCCGGCTGCGGTAGAGCTTCAATGGTCATCTGCAATAATCCAGCTGAATGGCATTAAATTCTGTGCAGCCCGCATCAGAAGCAAAACAAAGTGAAACCTAGTAATTACCTAGCCTGGTGTTGTTAAAAACGATCTATTATGGCGGTTTGCATAGTGTATGTTCACCTTTTGCCTTCAATTCATTTACAATTATATTGTCATGTGAATGACCTGTACCAGACCAGAAACAACGTTGACGTGACAATTCCAGCACAAGCTGGTTTAATCCAGAGCGGGTTCGGGGCAACTCTCTAGCGTTCATTATTGTTATGAACGCCTTGAACGTTTTAATAACACAAACGCACTGCCTGGGAATCCAATTACAGCGAAGGGGGTAGGCACCACAGGCAGCTATCATGCTGATTTTTCCACCTCTAAATCGCCTCTTGTGACCCTTCTTAAGATATGACCATCACCATTGGGTGCAAAAGAAGAGGAAAAAACTCGGTTCCTCCGTCGTAGCTGCACCCGCTGGCATCAATACCATTGCTTCGATGCTGTCCCGCAAAAAAAAACTTTCAAAGTTGGGGATGGGGGATGCGCGCGGTATTCGTCAAAGCTGAAGCTTTGAAGCTGCCCACTATCGTCTGCCTCTTCACAATGCGCAAGTGCCAATCCTCCATTGCATGGAGACAGATCATCACCCGACGAGGACAGTTTTCTACGTATGAGCAATTACTAGGCAAAACGAGCGACGCTATATAGCCTTTTTACGTAATGATGTTCTGCGAATCTTTGTATCGCAACCATGAACTGCACATTACAACCTTGTCTGCACGTTACTCAGGCTTCACTCAAGATTTCGACCGCTTAACGGCGTGCAATCTTCTAAGGGTACAGGGTTTATTAATACGCGAGCACTTGAGCAGCACAAGACGTTGCCTTTGAAAGCGAGTCGCCTAAGCTGACAAAACAGTTTGGCTCCGATTCCACGCTATGAAGGTGGCTGGACCGCGAAGCTGTAAACAACACCCACAAAAATCACCCATGCGGCGTCGCTGGAATTTATACATGTTCCATCCCCTCATTGATACCACCCATCACGTTCTTCGCCCATCTGTCTCACTCCTCTCTTGGTGAATTTAACTGAGGTTTCTTTAATAAACTTCCCACCCTTGCAGTACTTGCGCGGCCCCTTGCTGAGCAGCGCAAGCGGGAGTTCCGCTTTTTTACCTAACTTCGAACTTTGAAACGCCCGTTTCTTACGGCCACTTTTAGCGTCTTTCGAAGGGTGAAGGGGAGGGCGACACGGCGTCGTTGGCGTCATTTCTCTCACTGCTTCCCCGTCAGTCTTGTTTCATTCGCCGCCCTTTCTCTCTTCAAGCACTGTATGTAATGCTGCATTCAGGTGGTCGCTCTGATACTCTGGCTCGGAGTACGCCGATGCGAACACTTCACCCACCTAGCAAGAGTCAGAGTTCCTCAACCTAACGCGTATCCAATCTTGGAGAAGCATGCGACCGTGGCGCCACGGGGCAGCCAACATGGCTACTGCGAACAGCCAGGGTGGCCAAGGTGTTTCAAGAAATGGTGGCCTTCAGATCGCGCGTTACCTCCAAGCCAAAGTCCCCCTTTGAACTCAGAAAGCGGTGCGACGAACAGTTCGGCGAACTTTGTCGCGTAAACGTGCCAGTTGTCATCGTCGGAGCTGCTGTCCTCCCCGGCGTTGATTTCGAGTTGCAGAAGCAGCGGAGACGGTTCCCCTACACTCAATAGGCGTCTACGTTTCGGCATGAGTCAGAGATGCCTTTAGTAATGGCAGGAGAAGCAAAAATATCGAAATACTCCCACAACAAACCCCTGGCTAGGCCTTAGCGAACGCCACCGACTGGGCAGGCGAATATGCGCGTGTCCCGGTGGCCGGGGTCACGTGACCCGATCGCCTCCAGATTTTCGGCGGCGCTCCCACTTCAGAGTCAGAGCAGTCGAGGTCGCTTGGAGTGGAGGACGACGCTTTGAGTCTACCAACAGAACGTACGCTTAGCACTCAATTTTGACCACCCGAACACGGAGTCGTTTTGTGATGGGCCCTAAAGCGCTCCAAAAGGACCACCCGAATACAGCATAAACAACCGTTGGCCTCCTCCTACACCTTTGGGTACCTTTGGGCGTAACTTTGTCCGCAAGACAGCAGGCTCTCGCTCCTCTTTTTTACGCGGGCCCAGGTTGAAGCCCTGGCGGTGCCAGTAGCCTATTAGTGCAGCCAGAATGTATCCAGTAGCCAGTTATACCATAATTACCCGATTCTAACGGGCCCCCGATTCTAACGAGCACCCTATTTTCCTCACAAAAAACCGAAAAAATTGCACCTCCGATTGTAACGCGCATGGAACTGTGTGAGCAAGAAAAACGAATGCGAGAGAAACGGGTGATTTATTTCCCGAAGTAATCTCACTCATCTCACTCATTGTCGCTCTCCGCTGACCACAACATCTCGTCCTCGGTGTCGAGCACGTTCACGATGCCACACTTCTGAAATAACTTTCAACCATGGTCGATGGGATCGTGGCCCACGCTTCACACGCCCATCCCGCGAGCTTCTCCAGAGGCGCACGCTTCAGCCGACCGCTCGTTTTGAACGCGTGAGAGTCGCTGCTGCCATTGCTGTTATCAAGCGCGCAAGTGGAACGAATTGACGATTTGTGTGAATGCCGATAGAAAAGCCTAGGCGCCTATGCTTTCTGCGTCCGAAAAATCGTTGCTAAAAGCTTTAGCGCCATCTTGACATGGCGATGGCGCAGGGTGGGACGAACTTTTCGCTGTTTCGGTTTCGGTTTTGTAGCCGATTCTAACGCGCATGCGATTTTTCGACCTATTTTTTCTGAAAAAAAGTGCGAATTAGAATCGGGTAAGTACGGTAGTCCCGGATGTATGGTTGAGTAGCCAGTAGTCGCTTGGGAGTTTTCTGCTCACGCGGACCCGAAAATTTCCTTGGCGGGTTAGAGGTATATTGCTTCGCAGTAAAATGTGATGATCAAACATATCGCTGATATATAACGTCTCAAGTGTACCGAAACTGATCTATTTTAGATGCCGCTTGAGAAAAACGCACACACGTTGGCGATATAGACATTTGCGATGGCTAGGAACAGCACAAGATAAAATACGCGAAAATTTGGCGCCCACTTGTCGGGAATTACTTGATTGCCAATACGCACACTGACCTTTAGTACACTTGTCCACCGCTCCGTGAAGAAGCTTCCCGTCATTTCTTTCGTGCTGCCTGTCTTTCGGAAGTGTTGTGCCTTGGGCAACTCTTCCACGCGTTATAAATAGCATGGCACTGAGGCATTTCCTGCTCCGGAGCATATTTTAGAAGCAGCTCCCTTTACTTAAGCCTACCTGATTTTTCTTCGCCATCAGTAGAAGGTACACGTCACCGAATGGCGTCACTCACCATAGTTGAATCAGTGAATGACTTAACTGATGAAAGCAACTTGCGCTGTCGGTGTGGTCTGAAACATTTTCTTAATTCCTCAACGCAATCCCGAAAGGTTTGGCGTTGGGTTTCTGGGGACGCTCTAAATACGTCGAGACATGGTTTCTTACGACCATGCTTGATTTTAGGTTGTATTGATCACAATGCTTTTTGATGGCCTTTTTCATCGCGAAGGAGGCAAAGGTTAATTACGAAATCTTCTTTGGGTATTACGAACAGCAGCATTGAGAATATCTGGTTTCGCACCAGGGATAAGAATCCCCAGTTTCTTTTTATTTATAAAATGATATTCAGCATTCTAGAACCACTTATTTATTACCTCAACGAACAAAACTGCCTTTTTGTTAGTGTGTTGCGTGTTAGACTACAGGTGTAATTTCGTGCGTTACTTCTGTACAACTGTTAAGAAAGACTTTAGGAACCAATTCTTGAACAGTTTCGACGATTACGGAACGCTCTTATGGTTTTAGAACGACATTCTAGCGCGTCTTTATGGTAGCACATTACCTGCATCAGCGTTTCTACGTTATTCATTCTTTCAACCGCTCGAGCATGATTCGTTCGACTTGCTCCAAACAGACTTCGATATCTTTGTGGATGACACATTAAATAAGAGGCGTCGCCCTGAACGGTTCAAATACGGCGATCTCTTACCCGTGTAAACTGCGGCACCCTTCTTCATACTGGTCGCCGAGGAGCCTTGCTTCCTCTCTTATTGCGAAGGTAATTGAAACTCGAGATTGCTACCTTGCTGTCCATTGGTGGCAGGAGTTGTGCGTGGTGGCTTCTTGCAGCGATTTTGGACTCGATATTCCGCAAGTCTACAAGATGTTACGTAGCCAACAATGGAGGGTTCCTTCGGTACACACTGTTTATTGAAGTGAGGGTTTGTTGCGTACCCACCCGAAATGAAGAAAAGCGCTTGAGGAGCAGTTTATTTGCGTAGCCAGGGTGAAGCCAGTAGCCAGAAATAGCTTGGGATATACGTTCGTGTTGGCAAGAGAAACCTGAGTTTTATGATGACGCGGACACGAACACTTTCTTGGCTGGTTAGAGGTATACTGCTTTGCAGTAAAACAAACAAAAAAACTAGCGCCAGCGGTCCTTGATTCCTAGACCACACAAAGGCCAAACGTATTGTCTTTCCGTCGCCATACATTGCACCTACATCGCGTTTTTGTCATGTTTTGTCAATCAAGCTGGTCTGATACGAAGTCAGACTGGTATTGGGAGTAGTACATTTTCTTCTCACGGCGGCCGTTAAACAGTTACAGTTGATACGCTAAGTGTTATTAGGTTGCGATGTGGCAGCACATACGCCACAATACAGATTTAAAAAGTGGCGGGGATAGGCTTGTGATCACCATTGCCGCCAGTTGCTGATAGTTGTTATAGCAATTCCATTTGTTGAAATGCTTGCGCACTCAATCTTGAGCTCCCGCCACCCCCATAATTTTGTTTCACCAAAACTACACTCGAAGAATCTGGCGACACCTCTTTTGTGAATTATGTGCGTCGCTTCTTTTTGATGCTGATTTTTGTAGCACGAGCACTGTTTGTGACCGCAAATATTTAAGGTTTGAAGTTGCACTCAATTTGAAAATATATTTTTTACACTTTCGCAGATTCATTTTAAAAATATCTCATCCTTTGTTCTGAGTGTACAGTAAAATGCAGGAACTAAAGGTGCATTAACCCACGTTTCTTCACTGCAATTGCATGTTTCTGCCTCAACTCTTGTTGGCCTCAGGTTTTGAGTTCTTATTTCGAGATACGACGAATTCGTGTAATTGACACTACCAAAATTCACGTCGATCCGAACCAGACCTTTATATTTTTTGTGTTTTAACGAAATACTTATGCTACCAAATTACCCATGCTTTACCTAATGTAGAGGTAACTAAGGCACTTCGATATTGACAATTCTTTTAGAGGATGAAGCGTTCCAAATGTCGACGTTGGTGTTCAGAGATCGAGACAATCCTGGTTGCACTGTATACTACGTAACCACTTTGGATGATGCGACGTTAACAAATGGTAAGTTGTGCGAGGCGCAGTAGAATATATTGATTTGGTGCAGATACTAGAAATTGAACTGCTCTAAGTTAAGTGTTGCAAGCTTTTAGCTCTCTGTGTTTATTTACTTGTGTCATGTTTCTACCCTATGGTACCTACAACCATTTGTAAATATACTGCTCTGCACAATATATCTCAGCGTGCACTGTACGCATGCAGATTCAAAAAACGAATTTGGGTAGGATAAACTAAATTTTTATCGACTTGATGACGACAAACCTTCTGAAGAAAGTGTAAACAAGTTATATAAGAGTTGATTGATTGATTTACAATTATTTTTTCTGAAAAACGCAGCTCAAAATAACCTTCTAAGTGCTGTTTTCGGTAACGCAGCCCTAGTAATATATGTTTTTGAAGGTTTATTCGCATGCGTCACGAATGGAAGCCCAAAGGCTTTATTACGCAAAAAAATGTGTGACAAATTGGGTCACGTCCCTCAGCAACTTCGACAAATGAAGGGAAGGCCCTTTTTGTATGGGCCGCTCACTGAAACCTTTCTTGCTCAGTAAACCGCCATGAAAGCTCATACAGTTTCTACATCTACAAAGTCCACCTCTCCGCTCCACTCTCAAACAACGTCATGGTTTGGCAATCTTTGTGCACATTCCTATGCTTCCTGTACAAGTTACAGCTCCCAATTTGCTCCTTCCTGCAGGCGCTTCAAGCAGCATTATCAATGTTCATAACTTGTACAGGAAAGCGTTTGCCAAAATATTGCTAGAAAAAAAAATTCCTGCAGAAAGGCAATATTTCGGTTTATGCCAGACTAGCGTTGCCACTAAAAGTGTTTTGCTATGGAAAATAAAATCGTTTTATGTTAATACATGATTTGAATGGGACAATCCCCACCGTTATCAAATCTAGAGGCCCCCCAAAGTTAGGTTACCACTGAAATATTGTATAGAGTTCCCTCTCTTTGAACTTTCACCCCATTGCCTTCGAAACAACAACCTGCTTGAGAACTTTCCCTGTGTCTTTGGAAAAAAGAGCAGTCGTTCCCAGCGAAGCTGTCAACGGCTGGGGTTAGACTTATAAGGTCCATAAGCGAAGATGCCCGAGGCTTCTTATTTCTTAGAAACGAGCGGTGTGCCATTGCTTGAAATTGAAATAGAGAATGCCTTTAATGGTAAAAGGAGGTTCGCCGAGCCATATCACTAAACATGCTGCGCAATATGAAGGATCAAAAACATGAGGGTCTGTGAACAGAAATAAATAAATAAATAAATAAGTAAATAAATAAATAAATAAATGAATAAATAAATAAATAAATAAATAAATAAATAAATAATTTAAACGAGGTGATGCGCAAGAGTGTTCAAGCGCATTTACAGAAGTTGGAAAGCACATACAGAGAGTTTGGAAGGTAAGTTTGTCACAGCACTTGTACAAAGGCAGTACTAGGCAAGAACACGAAGAGAACTTTGATAGCCCGTACAGCCTGGTGTGGGTCCAACCAAGGGCCCAAAACGGCCTTTAGTTCAAGGCCTGCGTGGTGTGGCATACACAAAATAGTTAGGAGAGCCTTCCTTGGCACTGTGAAGTTTGGACAGGAACAGATGGCACGTTTGATGTCTTCTGTTACAAGATATGTTGGACAGAGTGATGAAGAGTCCTGTTGAATTTTGCAGAGGAAATGCGGTGTGTACGCCACGTTTAGACGTATGCGCTGGAATACCGCTTCCTCACGGTTGCTATGCCGAGGAGACACTTTAATAAGGCCAATAATATTTTTATTTAAGGCCAATAATAGGCCAATAATGATGCTTCTTTTAAGGCCAATAATAGTGACGTTTCTTGTCGGTTCAAATGCACCGTTGTGTTCTCCAGGCAATCGAATGTGCGAGGGTTGCCGCACCCTTTCTGGTAAAAGGAACGGGCAGCGGTGGAACAGAGAGGCTGTGGGCCGATGAGGCTGCAGTATCAGTTGCAACATTTCCCGCGACTCCACAGTGAGTAGGAAGCCATTGCAGCTCGACGGCGTTTCGCTGTTGTGTTGCTTGGAGGTGCAGATGATGTATCTCCAATATCATCTGTTCTTTTGGTAATGATCTTAAGTACACTAGAGCGGATCGGGAATCAGTGAAAAATGCCCATTTAGTGGGTGGTTGCTTTAAGATGCAGTAAAAACAAGCAGGCAGCCCAGCAAGCCCAGGAGCCATCGTTGACGTCTTGTGGCTAAGTGGGGCGCAAATGGTGGTTCGCGACGAGGTAATCCAACTTCCAATCGAGGCATTCGTATGTGCGTTCGTGTTTGTTTTCCTGCTTTGAAGATTATAATTGTTTTCGCACTTTGTTTATGGAAAAGCGTTTTCAAATGTTTTCGAGTGTTTAGCATTCGGCCTTATCTACACGCACATTGCCCTCTATTTCGCCTGACGCACAGTGCTTACGGGGCCTGTTTCCTGTTGTTCTACTCTTGCGTGGAATCTCGGCAGGTTGTGCGTGTTTTTTATGGCGGGTGTCATGCTTTTCGAACCATCACGTCTGTCTATTGTCGTTGGAATCCTCAGGGCGTTACTAGTTGGCCACCCTGTGTACATAAATCCAGAAACACTAGACAATGAGGTTGTTTTCGTAACCCCTCACTTGGAGCTTTGTGTACTAAAGGAGACAGTACTGATAATACCGCGGAACCCTAGCCCTACCTCTCACGATGTGAGCGAATGCGGGAATGACTTTGATGTGAAGGTTAAAAGCCTCGAAAATAAAGAACTGATATATCTATGTTTTATACTCTTTATGTAATACTAGCGCTGCTCTGTGGGCAGGCCCAACATACTTTATTTCCTGTTGCAAGTATTTGCTGTGCTAGGCTTTATTTCACCCTGTGTTTTTCGTCCAACAGTATTATATTCTTTTTTAAGTCGTCTCGATAGTCGTGAAGTTAACCCCTTTTATTGTACACCCAAGCCGAGTACTTCCCAATTGAAGATTTGGATGTCTACGCTCGCATTTTAAAATCATATGCCTATAGGTACTGTTTCTTTTCGGAAACCACGCATACCCTATCATTTTCTGTATACTTCCTCAAGTTCTCAAGCAAACTGCTGGAGTGTCAATAAGCAACGTACTGGCCTTGAAATTAGTTCAGAAATTATCCTTTCTGATGTCCAATTTCTCTGCTATGTGCATCTGTAACGACGTTTCAGCTTCCATTCTTTTCTCTCCATTTGTTCGCTCCTATCGGTCTTGCTTCTTTTTTGTGAACTTGGGTGCCCTTGTTGCTACACTGTGCTTTCCGCGTTTCATCGTTAGTTTCTACTTTTCTCTAACCACTGCATGTCCATGCTTTTGAGCTATAGTTGCCCGAATTTTAAGCTTTCCTCGTACGTTAATTTATTGCTGCCAACTTCCTCTCAAAACATATTTTTCTCAGAGCTCCTCGAACTTCAAACGACGCCCAGCCGGTACCTCCCTGCACTGCTTCGTTAGTTTTTTACCAAGTGCTCCTATGTCCAAACGGCCAACCGTTCGCTGGGTAACTTAAAGGCATGAAACAGTTTTTGATTATGATTAGGCTAATGCACTCGCAAATGTGAGGCACGGAACCATTACTCATTTCCACATTCCTCTCACTACTTCATATTTGTTATACCTCACCGAACTATATGCGTTGCGCTTTCCTTTTTTCTGAAGTTGCTCCTCGTAAGTTCCTTTGTATTTGTCCCCTTCGTTTATTCACACCTCTCTATATTTATATTCCATGACTCTGGGTAATTTGCCATGCCTAATTTGCTCTGAGTCAGTGCTGTGGTCATTGAAAACGATTATTCCCGATTTTTCTCTGCTAAAACGTAACCCAAGGCCTGCGGCTTCCCGGCTATTCTTACTCTGAGCCGTTGCATATCACTCTGGTTATCAGATAAAACAACAGTGTTGTCTTCTAGACATTCGCGGGATATGCTGTTGTACCACTTTGCCTTGCCAGATATGCGCCAAAATGAACCCTAATTGGCTTTCTACCACTGTGTTTACTAAACCTACCATAGAAAGCCTCAACTGTATTAGGTCAAAGGACATCCATGTTTCAGTCCTCGATAAGTGTTCAACTGTGGTGCGTGTTTCTGCTTTTTCCATGTCAGGTGCACCCGGTCATTATTGTAGAATACTACAAGAAATTGTATTAACCCTTCATCTAAGCCCTGGAAATTCAAGAGTCTCCAATGCAGATCTCTGTCTACCTGGCCAGATGTCCCTTTGATATTTAGGAACGTCATCTTTAATCGTCTATTATGGCCTTTCGCAATTTCAATGCGCTGTGTTATCGAGAACAAATGATAATCCAATTCTTGTTTTGTCTAAATATATTCGGCAGTTGCAACAGGATTTTATTTTTTTCCGTCCATGCTTGAATTTACGATTTTATTGCGTACAAAACAAATCCATACACCAAAACTGTTTCTCATCTGTATAAATCGATGCTGGCTTTCTTCCCTCTGCCTTTATATATAAAACTAATCCAGCTGTCTAGCCGATCCTGCGGTGTTTCACTGGTTTGTATAACCTTATCTATTGCGCTCATTAGCGATGCCTGACTTTTTGGTATAAGCAGGATTTTGAGCTGCATTGTTATTCCGTATGGTCCCACTGCAATTTTGAGGAAACCTTTGGCGCTACTTTTTTTCCAATCAAGGCTGCTCAAATTTATTCCTCTTTCCGCTGCCTTTGTGGCGCTCTTGTTCTCGGTGTAGGCTGCACTTCGTCTGTTTCACTAAACGTCTCACCAATCGCTCTATAAGGGTGCGCCAGCGGCTGTTCCTCTTCGGAATGTTTCCCCGTCTCATCATTAAAGATTTTCTGATGGATGTCGCTCCCTACGTTAAGTGCTTTTTCCTGGTACCAAAACTTCTTGGATGCGCTTTCGACCTACTTCTGTATTTCTACCATTCATTTGCAGCTTTTTTTATTTTCCGGCAGCGTTTTCTTCACTTTTGGATATTTCCTTTGATGGCTATCCCAGTTTCTCTTCAACACCTCCGGTTCCATACCATTTCTCTTTGCCTCTGTTTTTCTCTCGATGACGTTTTACGCTGGTCAATAGCACCTCCTAGTAAGTTATTCCACCAGCTTCTCGGCTTTCTCTTCCCTTTTCATCAATTTTCTTGCATCGTTTCATCCATCCTCTGCTTTATGAACCCGCAATTTTGTCATCATCCCAATTTTGGTCGTGGTACTTATTAAATTCGTCATATCTGCGATGATCATTACCTGTCCATATTTCAAATTAGTTTCTCTAGCTGTTCCGATTTCTACATTTGTCAGGGTTGCTCCACCAAAGTGCAAGGTAACCCACTTGTGGCCGCTTCCTAAGCTGTCTCTTCCGTTTTGATGTACCTTTATTTCCCGCAATCTGTCGTATATTGTTTTGGAGACTAGACCATCGTCAATGCTGGACATTCCCCGCTTTGCCACGTTGTTTTTTCGTCGCACTTGTTCTTTTTTGTTTAGTATAATAGGTGGTTTCGCTCACTTAGATCTAACACTAGACAAGCAATATTATGTGGGTATCCATCCAAATCTTCTATGTGGACGTTCACAACTCCAACTAAGAAGATTTCATCATAATCTTGAAACAGGTTTAGCATCTGTTCTAAGACAGTTTACAATTTCTCGTTTTCCTCGTACCTGCGCTGCCGGTCAACAGAAACACTACTACCCATATATTTTTCCCCGATATGCAGCCTTTAACACATAAATGCTCTTCATAGCCTTCGTTCACTCTCTGCCAGTAGGTCCCTTGGTTAATGAGCATGCTAACGCACCCCCCCCCCTCTACTCATTTTTGTGGTCTTGTATCTCTCCTTGACAGAATTGTCTATGACAGGTGGGGCTTCTGGGCCCCGGAGGTGAGCCTCGGCGAAGGCGTACACGTTTATTTCTTCCTGTTTGGTTTTGCATTATGGCCCACGTATCAGGTTTAATTCCGTTCTGAGTGTTTATTTATCTGATTAAACATTTCTAGCATTTCGTTTTCCAGTTAGCTGACGCCGTTTATTTCTGTTGTTTAAAAAAAACGTTCCCTGTTTTGTTTCTAATTAAATCGCCTTTGTCTATGGATTCTTCGATTAGCTCTAGCACTGTTTGCCTCCCATCGTTTAGTGGGCCTATGTCCCTCCCTTTCTATTTGTCGCCTAGTTTGCATTTTTTAGCTTTGGGGGGCCTCCTGTAAAAAGATACCACTCTCCTACCTAAGCTACACCCTACCTTGTTTCATAGCATCGGGCTGAAGTGAACCCCGTCCCAATGAAACTCTTGCCCATGTCTAATGCTGCTCACTACCGTGTTTACGTCTATCGCTCCAAACAGAAGTTCACTGTCGCTCTTCTCAATCTCGCTGTTAGCAGCGAGCACTGCACGTTCGGTGTGCACACTCTGCTTTCTCAACTCCGGCATGGCGCAGACCATAGAGTTTCATACAGATAACTAGAGGGGAAACTGGCGCTAGTGTCAACGCAAACATGGCAGCGGCGGTTACGCTTCAATGGGAATGATGGGTAGTTTTGGAACCGGATTGCGTAGGATAAAAACGGGCTTATGGCTGCGCAAATTGTGTTTTTTGACAAAAAAGCTCTTATTGCCCGGTTCTCCGTTTACAAAAAACATGGCAATCAAGAAGGTTAGTCTCGAAAAACCGGTTTTGTACGAAAAAAAGCGGCGCGTTTAAATAAAAAGCAGACGCGGAGTCGGGAAGGTTTGTGGAGCAGGTTTGCCATTTTTCGCCAACTACAGCAGGACACGGACTTCTTTAAAAACTACTTGTAAAAGTTTCGCCGCTGGTGGTTTGTAATAGTAAGATAAGTTTTGTGCTCATAAGAAAAAAGAAACCGATTACCTTTGGAGAAGTTATTCATGCCTGAATTAGTGACATCCGTCAAGCTGCGTTCCTATCAGCCGCCGGTGCTGCTGTTCTACGCTGTAGGAGCCGGCGTTCGCACGAAAGGTGTGGCTGTTCCAAGCGATTCGCAACCGTCGTTAGCTTCGACAATACATTGCTCTGCCGAATAAGCAGCGCCGCAACTCCTAATTCGCAGACAACTTCGCCGCACAGAGCGCCGTCATTTGTGTTTTCTTGCTCTGCTTGCCGGCAACGAACTGATTACCCATCCAATTCGCAACTCTAGTTATAAAACTTTCTACTCAGCGTGGCGTCAGTGCCCGCGCGGCATGCAGTTCAAGGAGAAACGTATTTTTGATTGCTTCTTCCATTGGCAAATGCGTTCATGTAAATCCAAAACGAAAACGAAACTGCCTGCAATCCATAGCAAGTTCCATAAGCCATCGAGCGCCAATCCGAATCCACAACTACCCATCACGCCCATTGAGGCGTACGATCGCAGCGCCAGTTTCCCCTCTAGTTATTTGTATGAAACTTTATGGTGCAGGCTGCTTTCAGCATATTCGGGGCCTGCTGCCCGCCGGTCGTTTAACTCTTTCCTGGCCAAGCTTTTTCTCCTCACCCTTGAGAACATCGTTAGGCACCGCGCCGATGACCACAGGATTTCTCGCTTTACTGGAGAAGGCAAGCTGTGCCTTCGCTTTTGTCAACGCCGTCAGCATCGTTTGACCAGGAAAACACCGAAACTTCACACGGGTGCCCCCCTATAGCTTTTCCATCTTGGCAGCACTGTTCCTCTTCATCCCCGCACGGGGCACCTTGAGTATTCATGGTGACGGTGAGCAGCGACACCGCGGACCCCGAGCTCCCAACATAAGCCGTGTCCAACCGTGGCGAGGTGTTTAAAGGTGAAGGGTAGAAGCCGTAAACGGTGGCCGTCGGAGCCTTGGTCAAGCTCCGGCCGATGGGCTTCCTGCCTGTCTACCAGGCAGGGAGCTCCGGGACCTCTTTGACTACCAGGGTAAGGTCAAAGGAGAAAGTACCCCCGTCTCCCTGCTTTTATACTATGCTTTATGGTATTGTCTAAACCCCCCCCCCCAACCGTGATCGGCCCCCTAAAAGGGGCCGCACCGAAGTATCGTTTCCCCCATTGCCATCTTTGACATTTCCTGAACCTTATCATTACTCTCGATTTCTTGTCATAGAGTCCCTGAATCCAACCCACCCTCTTGCATCTCAGTCAGTCTTCTTGATCGCCAAGTATCTTGAAGCCATAATAGGAAAATCATATCAGGCCAAAAAACAATGAACTGGTGAACTCCTGATCGAGGTAGATGACAAGCAGCAGTTCACAAAGCTTCTAGCTCAGACTAAACTGGCTGATCTAGACATCAGGGTCACACCCCATCGGAGCCTCAACAGCTCGCAGGGTGTGATATCAGAGTCAGATCTCCTGAACGAAACCGATGCGAATCTCCTTGCCGGCTTGAAGGATCAGGGCGTCACTGCCGTGAGACGCATCACCATCCGTAGAGACGACAAGGAGATTCCCACCAAGCACATCATCTTGACCTTTGACCGCGCAGTTCTCCCACAACATATATATGCAGGTTTTATCCGGTGCTCCATCCGTCCGTACATCCCTAACCCGCGGCGCTGTTTTAAGTGCCAGCGGTTCGGGCACGGTACAAACTCTTGCCGTGGCCGAACGACGTGTGCGAAATGCGCGGCGCCCGATCATCCAAGCGATAATTGTCCATCCGATACCCTGTCTTGTGTGAACTGCGGCGGGCCGCATGCAGCGTACTCCCGCAAGTGTGAAAAGTTCCAACTTGAAAAAAAGATAATCATTATCAAGGTAACCATCACCTTCCCGGAGGCGAGAAAGAGGTTCGCCTCTTTCCCTCTGGGGAGGTACGCTGATGCGGCTCGCCGGGGGGCGGAGCGGCGTCTGGTGTCCACAGGGACCCAGTTCAGCGAGTCTTACCTGGTCCCGCCACCGCCCCCCCGCTGGGTTGTCTCACGCAGCCCAACCCATCACCACGCCGCTTGCTGAGGCAGCAGCGGTTGTGGCGCAAACCACTTCTGTCGGGACCGGTGCCGCTCCCGCCTCTGTCTCCCCGTCCTCCAGTGCGTTGGAGGGTACCGAGGTGATGGACACCACGGGCCCCGCATCGGCTCCCACCGCCACCGCACCGCCCGTGCCACTTTTGGCGTCCCCAACGCCCGCGGCGGTGGCGGCTCAAACGAAGGGCTCCCGAAGGGGGGCCAAGTCCGGGGGGCCCGGTCCATCGGGCACCCCTCGGACATCCGACGACGAAATAGATGTCGGGCCGTTCCTGCCTGCAACGCAGCGCAAGGAGCGGCCTCCGACGGCCAAGCCTGTAGAAAGGCCTAGAAAGCCTAATCCAAGAGTAACAGCCCCGAAAGACGACACATGAACACACACGAACACACACACTCCAGTCATTCTTAAATTTGAATAATGGGAACAGAAAACATCATTCAATGGAACTGCAGAGGCCTCCTTAAAAATCTTGACGATGTGTATGAGATTCTGCATGCCAGTCAGCCAAGTATCATGTGTCTGCAGGAAACCCACATCAATTCTAAACAAACAAATTTCTTAAATAGGTACATGGTATTCAGAAAGGACAGGGTTGGCTGCACCCACTCTTCAGGAGGTGTGGCCATTTTCGCCCGGAAATCATTAGCATGCCACCCTCTCTCTTTAAACACTGTCCTCGAGGATGTAGCGATCCGTACGATAATATTTAATAGGTTGATAACAGTATGCTCCATCTACATTCCTCCTGATCATGCACTTTCGAGCTCTGATTTCGAGGCGCTGGTCGACCAGCTGCCCGAACCATACATACTAGCAGGCGACCCTAATGCGCACAACTCCCTTTGGGGCTCCTCCAATACGGATGCCCGAGGTCGCCTGATAGAGAAGTTTCTTACATCCTCCGGAGCATGCCTCTTCAACAAAAAACAGCCTACATATCTTATACTCTCATCTTGACTTGGCGATTGGTTCCGCAGTTCTCTTTCCATGTCTTGAGTGGGGTGTGGGCACAGACCCATATGGTAGTGACCATTTCCCCACTTCTTTAACGTATATAGGTATAGGCCCGAGCAGTCCATCTTCACATAACAGGTTTAATGAAACAAAAGCAAACTGGAGTACATTCACAGAAACATCTAAACTACACCACACAACCATAAAACACCTACACGTGGAGGAAGCAGCCCAACTCGTCGCGCCACACATACTCGACGCCGCCGAAAAGTCCATGCCCCAGGCCTCCAGTGCGTCCCGCACGCCAAGGAGGCCCTGGTGGAACGAGGACTGTAGGCGGGCGCGGGAGGCCCAGAACAAGGCGTGGGGTGTCCTTCGCCGGTAACCCACGCCAGATAATCTCATTTCCTTTAAACGGGCAAAGGCTCTTGGGAAGCGTGTGCGTCGTGAGGCGAAAAGGGAGAGTTGGCGCGCCTTCCTCACTTCCATCAACTCATACACCGACACTCACAAAGTCTGGACACGAATACGCAAACTAAAAGGACAACAGTCACACAGCCTGCCCCTGGTTAGCACAACAGGGGACACACTCGAAGACCAGGCCAACACGCTTGCACAACACTTCGAACACGTGTCCAGCTCAGCACACTACACCAACACTTTCATTAAACACAAAGCATCATGTGAGAAGACGTCCTTGCGAGACACTAATAAGTCGAACTCATCCTATAACACCCCCTTTTCACTTCATGAGCTGAAGGTCGCACTCGGTACTTGTAAACCTTCAGCTCCAGGTGCAGACAGTATTTCATACACAATGATACAACACTTACATGCACACACGCTTGAAACACTTCTTCACCTCTACAATAAAATATTTCTTTCGGGGCACTTCCCACGCTCTTGGAGGGAGGCCATAGTAGTGGCTTTCCTAAAGAAAGGGAAGGACCCTTCCTCTCCCGCCAGTTATCGCCCCATTGCCCTGACAAGCTGCCTGTGTAAGCTCTTCGAGAAGATGATAAACAAGAACTCGTGTACTTCTTAGAGTACAACGGTCTTCTCGACAGCTGCCAGGCGGGCTTTAGGGCGGGGCGATCCACGAACTATCAACTCGTTGCGTTAGAGTCATAAGTTAAAGATGCTTTCCTCCATAAGCAGTACTGTATGACAGTATTCTTTGATCTTGAAAAGGCGTATGACACTGCTTGGCGGTACGGCATCCTCAGCGATTTCAAGTCCTTTGGTATGTCAGGTAACATGTGGAACACGCTTGCCAGTTACCTCTCTGAAAGAACGTTTCGCGTGCGAGTTGGAACTGCACTCTCTAGAGTTCATGTGCAGGAAAACGGTGTTCCGCTAGGTGGAGTTTTGAGTTGCACCTTGTTTATTGTAAAAATGAACTCTCTTCGGAAGGCTCTGCTACAACCATTTCCTGCTCAATCTATGTAGACGACGTGCGATTATCCTTTAAGTCTTGTAACCTGTCTATATGCGAGCGCCAAGTTAAGCTTGGTGTTAACAAGCTAGCTGGCTGGGCAGATAGCAACGGTTTTAAATTTAATCCAGTGTAGTGTACTTGTGTTTTGTTTTCGAAAAGGCGCGGCATTCGGCCGGATCCAGACATCAAACTCAATGGTGTCTCAATTCCAGTCAGAAATGAACACAAGTTTTTAGGTGTAGTCTTTGACGAAAAGCTCTCGTTCATTCCGCGCATAAAACAACCTAAACATAAATGCTTAAAGGCCATGAATATACTCAAGGTTCTCTCCCACTCTTCATATGGTGCTGGCAAACAACTTCTTTTACGTGTTTTTACCAGCCTGATAGGTTCACGATTAGACTATGGAAGCGTTGTTTATGGGTCAGCAAGTAAGACATCCCTCAAAATGCTGGACCCAGTGCTTCATCTGGGGCTCCGGCTGGCATGTGGCGCCTTCCGGACTAGCCCGGTCGAAAGCCTCTATGTGGAGTGTAATAAGTGGAACCTACAACGTCAGCGAGCATACACAGATCTCCTTTTTGCTTTTAAAATTTCATCTATGCCACACCATCCTTTTAAATCGGCTTTTTATGATACGTCTATGACTGCACTACTCCTAACCGACCATCGTTCTCTGCGCCCTTCTCTTACAGAGTTAGAGAGGAAGCGTCAGAGCTTTCTGTCTCCTTTTTAGACACCATACAAAGTTCTCAAACAGATTTTATAGCACCATGGCATCTCCGCCCTGTATCATGCGACACATCCTTCACACATGTAGATAAAAACCGAGCTCCACATGTGCAATTCTGCAGCACTTCTTGTATTTGCAGCAGAAGTATCAATTTTCTGAATTTTATACGGACGCCTCTAAAACTGCCACCTCTGTGTCCTGCGCGGCGCATGGGCCCGGCCTTAATGTCACTAGAACTCTTAACAGTAATACCAGTATCTTTACGGCAGAGGCTTATGGTGTACTTCTTGTTGTTAATCATATCCTTCAAAGTCACATCCCACAATCCATTATATTGTAGCGTGTGGTTAAAACAAGGGGGCAGTTTTAATTACTGGGACACGAAGAGTGAAAAATGGCGACACAGCTGGAGCAAGAGCACGGCAAGAGACCTTCGTCGTTCTCTTCGTTCAGTCCAGTCTCGCGCTACCATTAGCGGATGACCGCGTCGCCACTGTAATAGACACCTGCTACACTACCCCCCTCTTCTGCGAGCATCGTCCCGATGCCGTGGTATATTACGAGGCGAGGATGGCTTGGGATCCGGATGCGACGATGTGGTGGCTCACTGTCCAAGTACTAGATTCGTCAGCGGAGAGTTCAGCTGCCACACTGGCCTTGGCTTGGGGCGTGGACGGGGTGCCGTTATGAGCGGAACAGTCTCTGTCGTAATACGGCTTCTTCGTACGACGTGCACGACCTCGGTAGTTGACTTGCGCCGTGAGGAGTGCGCCCCTACTATCCGGTGTGACTTCATAGTTGCGTCACTAATCGACGCACCACCTTGTAGGGCCCGAAAGTACCGGCGAAGCAGTTTTTCGGATCGGCCCCGCTGACGTACTGGCATCCACACCCACACCGCGTCTCCGTGGGTTGTAGAACACAGTACGTCGGCGCTGATTGTAATGGCTTTGCGTCGGCCGCTGCTGATGTTCTATTCCGTTGTCGTGCCAGCTGTCGAGCTTCCTCCGCCTTCTGTACGAAGTCGTCGACATCACCATTGTACTTCGTCCTCTTGAACGGGTAGCATAGAATCTAGTGTCGTGGTGACCGGCGACCGTAAACCAATTGGAAGGGGGTCAGTCCTGTAGTTTCTTGAACTGCCGTGTTGTAGGCGAATGTGACGTAAGCTAGAATGTCATCCCATGTTTTGTGTTCGACGTCGACATACATGGAAAGCATGTCGGCGAGGGTTCTGTTCAATCTCTCGGTCAAGCCGTTGGTCTGTGGGTGGTATGCTGTCGTTCGCCTATGGGTGGTCTGAGTTACCTCATGATAGACTGCATGAGATTGGCTGTAAAGGCTGTCCCTCTGTCTGTTATTACGACCTGTGGGGCCCCGTGCCGTAACACGACGCTGTTCATAAAGAAATCCGCAACCTCACCCGACGTTGCCCGCACTACAGACGCTGTCTCCGCATAGCGCGTAAGGTAGTCTGTCGCTACCACTATCCATCTGTTTCCCTTTGTTGACGTCGGAAACGGACCAAGAAGGTCCATACCGACTTGCTGGAATGGTGCTGTAGGCGGTTTTATCGGCTGAAGAAGCCCTGCCGGTTTCAAAGGTGGAGTCTTCCTTCTTTGGCACTCACGGCAGCTTCTTGACGTACTGCTGGACCGTTTGCCAAAGTTTCGGCCAGAAGTACTTTTGCCTGAATCCTGGATACTGTACGGCTGACACCCAAAGTGGCCGGCTGAAGGTTCGTCGTGACGGCATACAAGATTTCCTGCACGCATGCCGACGGCACAACGAGAAGAAACGCCTCCTTCGTGTTTCCAAAATTGCGTTTGTAAAGCACGCTATTCCGGAGCCTGAAGGAGGCGATGTTGCGGATAAAAGCTGGCGGTATGCGAACTTCACGACCTTCCAGATGCTGGATAACGAGTAGCAGCTCTGGGTCAGCTCGTTGCAGGTGGGCCATTCCGGACGTGCTGACGCTTCCAAGAAACGGTATATCCTCCTCTGTTTCTTGGCCTGGTGAGTCGACAGGCGCTCGGGACAAGCAGTCGGCATCGTTATGGATGCGTCCGGACTTGTAGACGACCTTCATGTCGTACTCCTGCAGCCGAAGACTCCATCTAGCAAGGCGCCCAGATGGGTCCTTTAAGTTTGCCAGCCAGCACAACGAGTGGGTGGTCGCTGACGAGCTTAAACGGCCTACCGTAGAGGTATGGCCGGAACTTGCTGATGGCCCAGACTGCGGCGAGGCACTCTTTCTCGGTTGTGGAGTAATTTGCCTCCGCTCTGGAGAGTGTGCGACTTGCGTACGCTAGGACTCTTTCAGCACCGTCCTGCCACTGCACGAGAACCGCGCCTAAACCGACATTACTGGCGTCTGTGTGTACTTCGGTATCCGCATGTTCGTCAAAATGAGCAAGAACCGGAGCTGTTTGTAGGCGGTTTCTCAGGTCGTTGAAAGCGACTTTCTTGCTCTTCTTGCCACACAAATGGTTCATCGTCTTTTGTCAGGCGTGTCAAGGGTTCGGCGATGTCCGAAAAATTCTCAACAAAGCGTCTGTAATAAGCCGACAGTCCCAGG
Organism: Haemaphysalis longicornis; assembly: GCA_013339765.2. Taxonomy (NCBI): domain Eukaryota; kingdom Metazoa; phylum Arthropoda; class Arachnida; order Ixodida; family Ixodidae; genus Haemaphysalis; species Haemaphysalis longicornis. Next base: position 59,629,529 of record CM023455.1, on the reverse strand, counting down.
AAACGCCGAACAGCTTTTTTGTCAGCTGGTTCGGGAAGCCTGCTACAGCCGCCGTCTTCTCAGGGTCTGGGGCCACTCCTTCCGCGCTGATAACGTGGCCAAGAAAACGCAGCTGTTTGTACCCAAAGTGGCACTTTTCCGGCTTTATAGTTAAACCAGCTGAATGAATAGCCTCCAGGACCAGCCGAAGTCTATGTAGGTGTTCTTCGAAGGATGCGGAGAAAACAACGACATCGTCGAGGTACACCAGACATGACTTGCCATTTAACCCGGCTAAGACAGTATCCATCATTCGCTGGAATGTCGCGGGTGCTGAGCAAAGGCCGAACGGGAGCACTTTAAATTCATACAGTCCGTCAGGTGTGACGAAGGCCGTTTTCTCCCGGTCTCGCTCATCGACCTCAATCTGCCAGTATCCGCTTTTGAGGTCTAATGAGGGAGAAATACCTTGCGTTGCGCAGCCGATCCAGGGCGTCGTCTATGCGCGGAAGAGGGTACACGTCTCGTTTTGTCACGCTGTTTAGCTTCCTGTAATCCACACAGAAGCGCAGGGTCTTGTCCTTCTTTTCTACCAGCACCACAGGGGACGCCCACGGACTTTTCGACGGCTGAATTACGTCGTCTTGAAGCATTTCCTTTACTTGGTTCCGGATGGCTTCCCTTTCTTTGTAGGACACGCGATATGGGTGCTGGTGCACGGGCTTTGTGGTTTCTTCTACAATGATGCGATGTTTCGCAACGGGTGTTTGTCGGACCTTTGACGACGTGGAAAAACAATCGCAGAAGTTCGCCAGGAGGTCTGTTAGCTGCTGTTTGTGGGTCGGTGGCAAATCTGGACAGATGTGCACCAACTCCAAAACGGTTTTGGGATCCGAAGCTTCAGGTTCTTTCTGTCCCCACGGTGCACAGATCTGTCAACTGATCGAATTCATGCAGAGAAGCAATAGCAGTTCCTTTTGCAACGTGTTGGACCTCGTTCCCGAAGTTCGTCAGAAGGACGTGGGTGCAACCATCCTGCAGGTGTACAAGGCCTCTTGCTACGCAATTTTTTTTTCCAGCAGCAAATTGGTGTTCCCTTCGGCTAGGCGCTCACAGTTTTCAGATGCGTCTCCCCTTACGAAGACAACGACACTGCTTCGCGGCGGTACAGTGACATCGTCGTCAACCACCCGGAGGGCACAGACTTCTGCAGGGTCATTCGTGGCGATGGCGCCTCTCGTCGAGAACGTTACTGTGGATGACTGCAGGTCGATGACAGCATCGTTCGCTCGCAGGAAGTCCATACCCAGTATGACATCTCTTGAACATTGTGGAAGTACGAGGAATTCGCCGACGTAACAGTAGCCCCGGATGCCAACCCTAGCTGTGCAGCGGCCTGTTGGAGCAATCAGATGCCCTCCCGCTGTGCGAACGTGAGGCCCTGTCCACTGCGTCAGTACTTTCTTGAGCTCCTGCGCCAGGTTGCTGCTAATGACTGAGTAGTCCGCCCCTGTATCAATAAGCGCAGTAACGTCGCAGTCGTCGATCGTCACAGCCATGTCAGAGGTGGCTGCTTGTTCAGAACTGGTCGGCGGTGTCTGTTCAGCGGAATGTCGTCGAGAGCAGGTTGGAGGATCTTCGCTGGAAGCCCGTTCAGCGACCGCACCTCCAGAGGTCGCTGATCTTAGTTTTCCCGTCGCGGGCTGGGCGAGCGACGCCCAGGTGAGCTGGATAGGCGATGGGGGCTTGGAGACCGGTAGCGGAACGACGACGCTGATCCGACGTCCTGACCGTTGGAGACAGGGGAATGTTGCCGTCTGGAGAGGTACTCTCTGATTTCGCTGGGGCGCTCGCCGTTCCTGGGGCATGGAGCATCAGGATGAAAACCGCGTAGGCCGGCACGGCGATATGGGCACACCCTGTAGAGATGGCCGGCCTCTCCACAGTGGTAACACAGTGGAGTGCGATCCGATGCACGCCATACATCCGTCTTGCGAAGTGTGCCCTGGTACGCAACTTGAGGGCGCCGGAATCCAGGCTGACGGGGACCAACGGCGCCATTTACGTGGGCATAAGGCGGGGTGCACACGGGCGGCGCGACACTCGCAGCAGCACACGCGCTGGGTTGTTGCAGAGCCTGAGCGTATGTAGTGGAGTAGAGCGGAGGCGGCTGCAGATTCAGTTCCACGGGTTCTCGTACAGCTTGCCTTACTTCATCTCTAACAACTTGAGCGAGAGAGGCACACGCTGGCGAAGCCGTAGGCACTTGGGACATACGGAGTTCTTCCCGCACTACAGAACGAATTAGCTCCCGTAGGGCATCCTGGCTAGTGGCCAAGGCAGCAGACAGCACATCCGCTGGTGTGCAGCTGAAATTGCGGTCATACTGTCTGGCACGCTGCTCCAGTGTCCTCTCCATTGCTGTGGCTTCTGCCATAAATTCTGCGACGGTGTGCGGAGGGTGGCGTACAAGCCCGGCAAAGAGCTCCTGTTTCACACCCCGCATGAGGTGTCGCAGCTTCTTATCTTCAGCCGTAGTAGGGTCGGCGCGTGTGAAAAGGCGGTACATGTCCTCGCAGTACATTGCCACGCTCTCATTGGGACGCTGATTTCGGGTGTGTAGCGCAGCTTCGGCCTTTTCCCTGCGGTCGCCTCTTGCATAGGCAGCCAGAAACCTACTCCGAAATTCGTCCCAGGTTGGGAACTCCCTTTCGTGGTTCTCAAACCACGTCCTCGCGTGGTGGTCGAGCGAGAAATACACTTGTCGCCGTTTCATCAGTGCATCCCATCCATTAAAACTCGCGACGCGCTCATAGAGGTCAAGCCAGTCCTCGGCGTCCTCAAAGACATCGCCGTTAAATATTGGTGGCGTTCGGGGCTGATGGATCACGAACTGACCTGGGGCGGCATAGTCGGTCTGCGTCGTAGTTGAGGTCATGATGCGTGTTCTCGCTGCCCTGGATGTCACTGGCAGCAGTCCGAACTCGGGTGAAGCACCTTGGAGACGACGACTGGTGCGTTGGTGAACAGGAGTCAGCTCCGTGCGAGGCGCTTCGTCTCCAGCAACGCTATCTTCTTGACGCATACGGGGTCACAACCCGCACCCTCCACCAAAAATGTAGCGTGTGGATAAAACAAGGGGGCACTTTTAATTACTGGGACACGGAGAGTGAAAAATGGCGACACAGCTGGAGCAAGAGCACCGGCAAGAGACCTTCGTCGTTCTCTTCGTTCAGTCCAGTCTCGCGCTACCATTAGCGGGATTGACCGCGTCGCCACTGTAATAGACACCGCTACAATATATACAGACTCCCTCAGTGTCGTGCGGGCGTTGTCGTCAACAAAGTCTTCAAAAAATCACGTTGTAAATCTAATAGTCAAGGGTATTATGTCTGTGTATGTCCACAAATTTGAACTAGTCCTTTGCTGGGTCCCTGGCCACTGTGGTATAGCCGGGAACGAAGCAGCGGATCGAATGACCGCTGCTGCTACACTCTCGAATACAGTAGACATAACCACATTACCCTACACCGACGTGAAACCACACATCAGACAACAACTTAGCAAAACATGGCAAACACACTGGAGCGAACAAACCGACAACAAGTTACACGTAATAAAACCACACTTGGGACCATACACCACCGACACACGCAATAGATACACTGAAGTCGCCTTGGCTAGATTACGGATAGGGCACACTCACGCAACGCACTCGCACCTGCTGACTGGATCTCCAAGACCTCTGTGCAGCAGGTGCGGAGAGGCCCTATCCGTGATCCACATCCTCATAGAATGTAAGGCACTCGACATTACACGACGCAAACATTTGCCTCAACTACACACACGACATATTCCACCACACCCATCGTACTTCTTAGGACACGATGCCATGATTTCTGTTCAGCGCACTTTTAAGTTCCTATCAGAAGTTCACTTTTTACAACTCACCTCATACCACCCATAGTTTTACCCCTGCTCCTATACACCAGCCACCTTATTTATTTTTTAACCACTCTTGTTCTTCACCCTGGCCCGTTACACCAGCCGTACTCATAGTTTTTAACTTATTTTATTTCGTGTTGTCTCCTCATCAAATAACTTTCTGTTTGGCGCTCTTTGCCCGTGTCGGCCTTGCGCCAATAAAATCAAACCATCACCATCATCTTAGGAGATGATGCCATGTTTTCTGTTCAGCGCACCTTTAAGTTCCTATCAGAAGCTCACTTTTTACAACTCATCTCATACCACCCATAGCTTTACCCCTGGTCCTATACCCCAGCCACCTTATTTATCTTTTAACCACTCTTGTTCTTCACCCTGGCCCTTTACACCAGCCATGCTCATAGTTCTTAACTGATTTTATTTCGTGTTCTCTCCTCATCAAATCACTTTGTGTTTGGCGCTCTTTGCCCATGTCGGCATTGCGCCAAGCAAATCAAACTATCATCATCATGTTCCTCTTCATGCTCGAATTCTGGCAATGATTTCCGCGCTACCTTCTGCCACATGCTGTTCTTGACTGTCCCGCGGCTTTCCAACTTGAATGTATGGCCTATCTTTCAGCACGTGGGAGCTGCTGTCGCATTTCTTATCTTCTGTGTCGTGTGTAATCTCGGTGCATGTGTCCCGTCCGCTGCGTGGGCCGAGGTGTTCGTCATTTGGTGAAGAAATGACGCTTTATCATCTCAGCTGCTTCTAGCTTTCTCTGAATGGCCGTGCGTTCTTCGCGTTTGTTACTTAGCGATGTCTATAGACCTTTACCGTGCTTAGAACGCCAAGTTATCCGCTTCTACGCGTTCTAGCCGCGATACGAGTAAGCATAGACGACACGTACTATTATGAACAATATGAAAGGGAACACAGAAAACCGTGGCAAAATGCTCCGAAACAGACGAGGATGGCGCTCTGAATAACAAAAGAGAGAAAGGAGGGTGCTCTTCCACTAACTATGGGCACTCCCACTACGCTAGCATTTCTACGAAGCAGCAGCTTAAGTCATTTGGGCGATAATATGGTATTATAAAGGGGTTCACAGAGCACAGAGACGACACAAGAAAGAGATGACAGGACAAGCCGGTCGTCGTCTCCTGTGTCGTCGTCTTTGTGCGCTGTGAACCCGTTTATGATTTTACACCAACTAGCCCCCCAAGCCACCCTTTTGACATAGGGTATGGTCCGAGGCCGATAGGACGCACGGCGGGAACAGGGAAGTTATTAGAACAGCGTCCCGCTTTCCACTTTGTTTCCGACGGCGGCCGCACCGTATCAACCATAGCTGGGTCTGAGGGTGTTTTCTACGTGTTCTTGTGTTCCCTTTCATATTGCTCATAATAGTACTTGTCTCTTTGTCTGCCTCGTCGGCATCCCATCGAAACTGCATCTTCTTGCCGCGGACAGCTGCCAGACTACCCCATTTCCACTGTGTTCATCTCGTATGAAACCTGACAGAACAAGAAAGAACAGTGCAGGTAAATACTTAGCTTCGTCTCTCCTCTGCTTCGCTGTTTCCGCTCTCCTTAACTGCAGCATACGTCTTTGTCGGTGCACAAAACGAACACCCACAGATGTGGGATGCACTGACTGCACTCCATAATAAACATTCAAACACGTATAACACAGCGACTGGGCCCTAAAATAAGGGCGTACTCAACTCTCGTTTTTCGCTCTTCCAAACTTCACCTTTCCAAAGCCGGGAAATACCGCTGGATTTCTTCTCCCTCAGTCGCTTGACAGAACCCACGCTTTTGCCTCACAGCAGGTATTTTTGGTTACAAAGTTTCGAGATATCATCCTTGAGAAGTAATAAAGTGGAAAGAAAAAGCTAAGAACCGGAGTAATTCTTGTGCTGGTAAATGGCCAACAGAAGAGCAAAAAGCTTAAAATGAAAAAAATCTAGGCAACGGGACATATATTGTTGAGCTATAAAGCCAACAGGACACCGCAAAGCTCTTCATGTAGACGCGAATAGTCCACCTAGAGATCAAGTTCACATTCATCCGCCGACTGAACAACTCTCAGAGTGTGATCGCCGACCTAAATCTGCTAAACGAAACAGACGACCTTTTTCTGGAAGGCCTAAACAGTATGGGCGTTGCAGCCCGGAGGAGAATCATTAACCCCAGAGACAAAAAAAACCTCCCCGGGAAACATACTCTCTTGACAATGAACCGATTCCAATAACGCGAATGCAGACTCATTATATGCAAGTGTTATCCCATGTGTTGCCTGTCCCTACATTCCTGACGCGCATGGCTGTTCAAGTGCCAGTGCATTGGACACAGCGGAAACTCTTGCCCGCAATAAAGCTTTCGCAAAATGCGCTGCACAGGACAACCCCACCGACTGCTGTCACTCCCAGAATTCTGTTTCCTCGAATAGCCAAGGATCAACTCACCCTACTATAGGTCATGCAAGAAATTTCAAATGGAACACAAAGTAATCAATGTCAAAATAACAAAAAGGATCCTCCAATCTCCTTCCCAGGAGCGGTAAAAGGTTAGCCACTTTTTCGCTGGCGTGGTACGATGACGCAGCTCGACGGGTGCTGAATGGCGTAAGACATAGGCGGGAACATATTGGAGCCACGCTGACTTTTTCCCGCCTCTGTTACCGGCTGGGCTGCTCTGGGCAACCCAGCCCATCACCGCCCAACATAAAACGCTTGCAGCACTTTCCACTACACCATGCTCACGTCTTGGGTAATTATCCCATGTTATTTGTTAATCACGTTTTAAAAAGTTTCAGGAACATCCATTTTTTAATCGTACAGCATGACACCCATAGTCTTACGTGGTTGTACAGGCCAGTCATCCTTTTTGCTATTAGCTCGTGTAACTTTGCTTCATAATAATAGGTTTATAATATGAAGCCTCTCACCACTTTAGTTAAATAACTATCTTTGACGTTGCGCTAATATAATCAAATAATTGTCATCATCATTGCTTGCGTACTTTACAAAAATATTAATCCCGCTTAAGGCTTTGAATGAGTTCGTAGAGTTGTTCAGAATTCAACGCTAACGAACCTTCCTTATGGCCGCCTTCATAAAACAGCCTGGTCCAGGTTTTTTGTAATGTCAGCCCTAAACCCAAACGAGTAAATAACCCCAAAATTCGGGAACTGTACAATTGGCTTTTGTTTACGTCGATTGTGTCGGGTCAGGTTAGTTCAAAGAAGGTCGGTTGTAAAAATATACTAAACGTTTTCAACGCGGCGTGTGTATTTTTGAAGTAGGTGTAACGTATCTTAAGTATACAAATTATATAATAATTGGTATTATAATAAAATAAATATAGAACTTTGCAGATAAATACAGTCCTCCCTAATGTGAAATTTATCCGCAAGGCGAACGGCAGTCCTCTGGTTCTCACAAAATGATCACCGCTTCAGCGAATGCACGGAGGCGGACGATACACTATGGTTTCGTATTGTTGCGTGCCGCCGGGGAGATTTCGTATACTTTCAACCTCCGCTTTCGTGCTCGCGTTATCTTCGGTGACACCTCTATGCTATCCGTTATCTCGTAGCGCGTCGCCGCCCGACTGCATGTCTAGCTTTGTCTGAGCGTACCACCCACCAGGCACACTTTCACCATACTTTCCTGGTCCGCTTTTCTGCGCGTTCTATCCAGTTTCTTTTCCGCAGCCCCTTTGACTACTCGGTTACATCAAGGGATGACGGCACCGTAAAACCATACGAGCGGGTGTCTCAGCGTGGCGCACTAAAACAAAGCGAACTCCGAAGGGTAGTGTAAATTACAATGAAGACAAAGAATGAGCTTACTGTTAGAGATTGCATTGTTTGAAATGTAGGAATGCTATTGTAATCTTTGTGTTCAAAACCTACACAATATGAAAATAAATTAGGTATAAAAGTCTAAGAGGAATGATAGTGGAAATTTTTATTTATGATGTAGCTAGCCCTTGTTTCGGTAGGGCAGCTAACCTAAACGTTATCAAAAATCATAATAACGTTGTTTTGGTTTTTGCAGTAAGTACAGTTCATGCAGTCTCTTTATTGCTAACTGCTAATTCACCCTTAATAACAAGGTCCTTGGTAAGTTGAGTAGGTTACCGCATTTGTAGCATTTGTCAACAAATGAAAATAATGAGTGATTACAATGTAGTTTTTCTAGGTATCTATAATAATTAGGCTGTAGTTTACCGCACTTAGTGAATGTTGCAACGGCTCGGAAGTGCAACAATAAAATTTTTGACGGCCTTATTGAATGGTGACCCACGCCCCTCGACTGTGCTATGCCACGACGACGATTTTGCCTTAGTGAATAAAGATGATCCAATCCCGCTAACGTGAAAGCTCAAATTTTTTTCATAAAAAAAAATTCTTAAAAAAAAGAGCCGGTCTTTTTTCTTCGTCTTCTCCTTCATCCTTCATAAGAATATTTTACAGTTCAACAGCTTTACTGAAAGTAAAATCCCGCGACTTTTAGGAGGGCCTTGCATTGAATGGTATGATGATAACTTGGAGATAATTTTAATCTCCTTAAGATGAGAAACAGGTTCCGTCATGCAAGTTTGCAAAAATTGTCGTTGATCAAAAGGTATTTGTTATTTGCAGATTGTCCTGTGTGTGAACTTTACCTCGATGACAATGACGTCGACCGAGAGCCACCAGACAGCTGTTCGGAGTTCTATTATCGAAAGTGTGGCAAGGAGAGGAAGTACGAACCATACGATAATACTTGCAGACAAATTTACCGAAAGGAGGACAATGCAGTTGAAGGAGGGAAGCCTCCGGCGACTCAAGAAACCTAAAGACGCCTAGCATTCACGCATTCGCAGCTACGTCTGCCATTATGTTTGTTGTGTACATAAAAAAGAGTTACCACAACCCGTTTTTTGGCCGAATCTTTTGACAACTGAGCTGTTAAGGCCGAGCTTTGTAGGTCCATCGCACCAGAAAAGCGGGGAGCCTCAGGAAAAATTGCAGCTAAGCAGGCCCTGGGAATTAAACCCAGAACATTTTCATCGTGAAACCGACAATCAAACCATTGGGCCAAACCCTATGGGTAAGCGGTTAGAAGAGGCGCAGAACAATGTCATGTGCAGCAAATTGGAAAGATAAACGCGCTTCTCCGGGTTGGAATTAGACCTGGGTCATTGGCGTTATGAAACTCGTGCTGATGCGATTGAGCTATCATCCCACTGAGGTGCACAGCGTTTCTTTTGGTATCGTAGCGAGGGACTTGGCTCAGGTCATGGCAGCGTCTTCTTCCGTATGGTACCTCGGTGAACTTTTGGAGATATGTAAAAGCTTGCGCACGAAACGATCGAGACCTGCGAGTAATAGAAAACAATCAGCGGCAAGTTCCTAAATAAATGCTGGATGCTACAGCGGGGTGTCCGAAGAAAGGAGAGCAGCCGCAAGCTCTGCTGTTGCTCTAGCCTTGCACCACCAATGCAAGCTGAGGCATTTTATAAAAATATGTTTAAATGTTAAAAAATGTGCAATATGAAAGTCATTCATTCATTAGCTAAAATGTGCTATCTAATTTTTCCCGTTTCTATTTCTGAGTTCCTAATGCAGAAAGAAAGTATTCATGTATGCACTTTCTAAAAAGACGATCGCAGTTACCAGAAGACGCAAGAGAGCCCTCACTAAATTTCGTCACAAAAGAAAACTTCATAAATGCTTTTATCTCTGGGTTGCTATTCCAGAAGGCTTGATTTTGAATGATGATCCGGCACCCGCGAACTTTGGAAAATCCCCGACACCTCATAAAAATGTTTTGACACGGGAGTAAGGTGCAATATTTATGAGATTCGTGCAATTCTTAGTGACGTAAACTTCCTTTGCAGCACGCCCCACAGATGCACGGCTTGGGCTTGGCTAAATTTCCCATAGTGTTCTTTAGCCCCACTGTTCTGCCATTGGCTACAGGGGCAAGCAGATAATGAGCTACTTGAGTTGATTACGCGTTTATTCTCGAAACGTGTAAGTTATTACGAAATTGATTTCTTTTAATATAAAGCGTTCTTATAAGTCTCCCTCACGATTTTTTTCTCATGAGAGGCAGCCTCTGCTTCAGATGTAGTTGGTGGCAGATTTATGTGGCAGAAAATCCTAACACGTGACAATGGCAGATGAGCAATAAAAGGAAAGCCAGGATGTAAACGAGCTAATTTGAAGTATTTGCTGCTATATCAAAATCATTCGCTTTCCCATACGAATGCATTGATTATGAAATATTGTATTTGAAGATGAGGATTCAAAACTGCTGGTATAGGTAAAAGGGGGCGGTAAAAACACTGCTTTGCGCAAGTAGTGTTTTTATACCATCCAACCCTGACAACTTTCCTCGCTTCCTAGTCATGCAGTCTGCCGGCAAAGCTGCCCCAATAACTTCGAAATCTTTGTTCATGATCGCCAAGGTCATTGAAAGTGTAGTTGGAAAAAACTATGACGCCAAGAAACTTACATCTGGTGACATGATCATTCAAGTGAGAACTAAGCAACAATCTTCTAACCTACTAAAACAGACAAGCATAGGTGACTTACATATCTCTGGAACACCTCACCGAAACCTCAATAGTTTCTAAAGCGTCCTCTCGGAAACTGAACTCATACATAAAACAGACAGATATTCTTGAGGGCTTTGGTGAGCATGGAGTGAATGCTGTGGGACGCATCACAATGAGGTGCGATAGAAATGAGATCAAAAACAAACATATCATATTGAGTTTTGATCGTTGTACGCTCGCCGAATTGGTCAAAGCAGGATTTGTCCACACTCTGATACGGGCGTACATACCAAACCCACGACATTGCTTCATATGTCAAAATTACGGGCACAATAGCAACAACTGTCGAGGGAAAAACACTTGTGCAAACTGCAAAAAGCACACCCCCCCCCCTTGAGTGTAATGCAACACAATTTCACGGTCGCAACTGCGAAGGATCCCACCCTGCGTGCTCCAGTTGTTGCAAGAAATTCAAAAATGAGAAAGAAATCATAAACCTCAAAGTGACCCACAACCTGTCTTACGCAGAAGCTTGGAAAAGACATTCGATGCATCCCTCAGGAAGTTACGCTGAAGCTGCTGGGCGGTATCAGGCGTCGGTGGCGACCCAGTATACCAACGCTCACCTGCTGCACCCCCCCCCCCCCCTGGGCTGACTTAGGCGGCCCAAAACATGCCACAGCTTATGGATTCCACTGCGGCTGAGGTGGCAACGAACACCGCAGAGACGGCTTGCCTTCTGCTCCTACTGCGCTGTCACTTGTGGGCACAGAAGGCACCGAGGTGGCAAGCATTGCACCCACATCAGTGTTGTACGAAACGGCGTTAAAAAAACAGCGTTCCTGGAACTAGTTTTTTTTAGGAGAAACGGAAGAACACCACCGCTTCATTACGTGTCGGTGGAACTGTAACGACAACTCATTAGGTTTCCCAAGAAACGGCAGAAACGGCGTTCCTGCTGCAAACGTTACATTGCTAGGATTAGGCCGTTTTTGGTACGAAGGCTCTAGTACAAAAGTACACAAGTCGCTACGGTGTTTTAAACTTCCTACAGTTTGTACAATTTGCCCTCGCCCTTCCGCGGAACGTGCTTCCTCGAAAGTCATTGGCAGAAGTGTAACCACTCAGACGGCCGCAGCTTGTGCTTGCTTTCATACCGGTTGTGCTTTCATGGCGTTCGATGGGTAAATACCGCAGCCGAGAGGATGCTTTGTGCCTTTCATCGTTAGCCTGCAGATGCCAGGAAAGGCTGTCTAAAAGTCCGAGCGGCACTGCAGGTCCCTTGTGATACCACCGTATCTGTATCGTGTCAGGGGTAACTACCGCCTTACTGCGCGCGCGGCGCGGGTGCGTTGCTGTCAGAAGAGTTGCGCTCGCAGTGAGGTGATTCGAAGAGTCGCCAGCTATCAATAGCGCTGGACGCACCGCAGTGTCTCGGGATGCCGTACTGCTCGAAGTTAGAGTACCCACGCAGTTCCTCATGACGCGTTCTGTCGCCGATGTGGTGGGAATGGGTCGACGGCTGCGCCAGGTCCTTTTGTACTGCACGCGTCCTGTCGACAAAGTACAGGAATTTTGTCATTGTTAGGCGTACTTTCGTCGCATGGCTTATGGAAAATACCTGAGAGAGGCCGCCCGAGCATGGACAGCCAGCTGTTAGAGTTCCATTAGTTGGTCGGTTTCAGCCTGTGCTTAGATTTTTTATTGTGTCAATGTTTGTACGCACGTGTTTAGGCTCCGTGTTATTTCTTTTGCTTTTTCCTCATCCGTAGTTTTAACTACAGCAACTGATTTGTGCAGTGCGTCCACATATTCGTCTATCTTTGGTTGTTTCCTTTATATACTACCATCATTGTGTTAGGTATACTTAGTAATTCTTGCGCGTGCATTTTATGCATGACTACGCTGTGTACTTTTGTTTCTTGTTACCGTCTTCTTACTTAAACTTGTAATGCGAACCTCCTAGCCATAACGTGTTCTGCTGCGTTTTTTTACTCGTAAATTTGGGCTGTATGATCCAGAAAGCTTCACTGTTAAAATACCCTTACTCAATTCCCCGCAAAGGGCCTGTAAGGTATTTTAAATACACTTCAATATTGACTAACCATTCATTACACGCCTATGTATTGCTCCTTTCGACACAGTTTCTTATGACAAAAATTATTATGTTTCTGCATGTGATTAACTTTCTATTCGCACATCTGAGGCGCAGTAACCTTACTGCGCCTTTCTAAGGCCTAAGTGGGAAGTGCCATAGGTGTTTCACCCACAATAAACGAGCACCAAAACCGCCGTTAGACACGTCTGGAGTTTGTGGGGTGCTCCCTGAAAAAAATGCAGCTAGGAGTGTTTCTTCGGATTCTTTTTATCTCCAGACAATCTGCTGCCGGCGGCGTTCCTATTCGTACAATATACGTAGGTCAGTGTGAGTTTTAGGTTCCTCAATTTATTTCACCTCAGAATTATCCGACGCCATATTTAAATTTTAAAACATGAAATGTAACGTTAATGTAACGATACGTTCCAATGTTCGAATTGGAACTGGAACGTGTTCCTTTCCCAATAAAGGAACTTTTAACAGGAACTCATTTCAAAATTGGGAAGGCACGAGGAATGAGCTTTCGTTTCTGTTTTAGAGAAACGTGTACAGCACTGATCCACATCTACGCGCGCAACGCCGCTACAACTGCCATTGGCCAATTGGTCCTCCCCGATTGTCTCTCCCCGGCGTGTACAGCAAAATAAGGGAAATCCTGCATTTACTCCTTTGCGTCGAATGAAGTGATGGACGTAATACTCACGCCAGCTCGGCCAACTGCTCAGCCAAACCAGCTGCGTGGCAACATATTCCACGGGAAAAACTCACCGCCGCGCATGACTGGCGCTGACGCAGGCTCAGTAACGTAGATAACACCACCCATGTCCAACTCACAGATACACGCTGCAGTATCGCTTCAAACACTTATGGTAGTACAATGCATTACACAATGGAACTGCAGGGTCTTAATAAAAATTTGGATTGCATATACGAAATTCTTCATAAGAAAATCAACCTTGTTATGTCTTCAGGAAACATGCTTACAATCCAAACTTTCTGAAGCGCTATTCTGTGTTTAGGAAAGATAGGGACAACGGTTTTTACTCCTCTGGTTGTGTAGCGATAGTCATACTACATTCTTTTTTCTGTGAATTTGTTCCTTTGACCACAACCCTTGGAAGTAGTTGCTGTACGTGTAATAATTGCCAACAGGTTAATAACGATAGCTTCAATACAAATTCCCCTGACTTTCGGCTTTTAGTTCAGAATTTAAATGCTTAATCAGCTCCAGGCACCGTTCCTACTTAGGTGGGCGATTCTAATGCCCACAATAAACTCTAGCGATCTGAACGCGGAGATGGCGGAGGCAGTTATAATTGAACAATTCTTACTGTAATCTGGCACCTGCATATTTAATGAAACGGAAAAAACTACAGCACAACACACAATACCTATTCCCACATCGATTTAGCAATTTGTTCATCCATTCTCTTCCGTTCGTTCGAGTGGAAGGTGGACTCCAACCCTTACGGGAGTGACCACTTCCCTGTCACTCCTAAGTGCTTAGATACACTGTCTAACAGTTCCGTATACTATAAAAGGTTTTAAGAAACCAGTGCAGACTGGGTGGCTTTTAAGCAAAGGTAACAGCTTTCCTACACATTCATAAAACACTTACAGATTCATTAGGCTTGTAGTATTGTTACCGTCTATATTATCAAGGCAGCCAAGAGTTCAATCCCTCAAACCTGACACTACAACTCAACATCCCAGAAGGCCCTGGTGGAATGAAGAGTGTCGAAACACACGCAAAGCACAAAACAAGGCCTGAGGTAATTTTCAAAGGTACCCAACGGAAAAGAATCTTATTGCTTTCAAGCGTGCCAAGGCATTAGGAAGGCGAATTCGCCGAGAAGCCAAAAGCACCAGCTGGAGAGCTTCTGTGGGATCGATTAATAATTACACTTACGCAAACAAGATGTGGAACCGAATGAGAAAGTTCGAAGGGCACAAAATAATCTTACCCCTTATTAGGACCACTGGTAACTTATTACAACACCAGCCAACACACTGGCCCAGCACTGTGAATTTATATCAAGCTCTTCACATCGCACAATCATCGGCCGAGCACAAATCCTTTAGGGACATAAAGAATTCGTCACAAGACTCTTACGGCTGTCCATTTTCCATCCACATGCTTAAGGGTGTCATGGCGACTTGTAAGACATCATCACCATGTGCAGACCAGATCACATACACAATGATTACATACCTCCACCCAGACAAACTCGTAACACTCCTTTAATTGTTTAGCAAAATATGCAATGCAGGGTATTTTCCTCGGGCTTGGAAACACGCAATTATGGTACTATTGCTAAAACAAGAAAAATGTGCCTCTTATCCTTCTAGCTCTCGGCAAATAGCACTTACCAGTTGTTTAGGTAAACTCTTCGAGATGATGGTCAAGAGAAGGCTCATGTATATTTTAGAATACCATGGTGTTCTAGATAGCTGTGGGGCAGGTTTCCGTTGGGGAAGATCTACGACCGACCAGCTTGTGGTCTTGGAATCGTAAGTTAAAAATGCTTTTGTCCACAGGCAGAAGTTTATGTCTATTGTCTTCGACTTGGAGCAGGCGTACAATACTGCATGGCTCTATGGCATCCAGCGTAACCTAAAATTTTACGGTGTATATGGAAACATGCTCAACACTATATAAAAGTACCTGTCTGAGCGACATTCTTACGTAAGGGTCGGAGCATCACTTTGTAGAACACACATTTAAGAAAACGGGGTCCCGGAGGGTGGAGTACTGAGTGGTACACTTTTCATGAAAAACATGAACTCACTCCAAAGGCACTGCCACTCGCACTTTTTTACTCAGTCTACGTTGATATTCAAATCAGCTATAAATATTGTAATTCCTCAATCTGCAAGTGCCAGTTACAACTGGGTCCTAATAAACGAGGACAGTGGACCGTTGCAAGTGGTTTTAACATTATTCCTGAAAAGAGCACATGTCTTGTTTTCTCAGGAGCGTGGAGTTCGGCTGACCCTGAATTCCTAATTAATAATGTACTGAATCCAGTCAAAACTAAACACAACTTTCTGCGTATTCTGCTGGACAAAAGGCTCACATTTATGCTGCACATTAAACAACTCAAAATACATGCACTGATACTATAGACGTTACTAAAACACTATCCATGCAATCAAACGGTGCAGATAAGACATGCCTGCTCCATCGTTTAAATAGGTTAGTGCGATCGCGCATAGACTACGGCAGTGTGGTCTATGGCTTTGCTATAAAAACAGGTTTAAAAGTGCGCGACCTAGTGTTGCATTTAGGGCTCCGTCTTGCGTCTGGAGCTTTCCGGAGAAGCCCTATAAAAAGCCTGTATGTTGAAACTGACCAGTGGTGCTTAGAGCACCAATGCACATACATCGCGCTTTGTACTGCGTGGGGGCGACGTTCACGAGGAATCATCTGTTCAATGCTATTATTCAAAACGCATTATCTGAAAGGTTGTTTTTCAGCCATCCGTCACTGCCTTTGCTTTTTTCTTTCCGAGCGAGAGCAGAGGAAAAGGACCTTTGTGTCACTCTGACCAACATTTACAAAACAAACACCACAAAGTTTATTGCCCCTTGGAATCTGCTCCCTGTCACCTCCGACATGTCTTTCAAGGAAGTTGACAAAATACACGCACCCAAGGAACTCATTCTGCAACACTTTCTACACTGACAATACAACTAACCATACACTGCTTTCTTAATGAATGCCTCAAAGTATGCCACTCAAGTGGCGTGCGTGGCACATGGTCCCCACTTCACCAGTAGAAGAGCGCTAAACAACACAAAGAGGCACATGCTATTTTAATAATCGTGGAACACATAACACGAACAAAACCACAACAATTCTTATACTTACAAACGCCTTAAGCATTGTAACAGCGTGGCGCTTAGGCCAAAAAGTAGAGATGTGATATTAAACAAGGCCAATAAAGAAATCATGTCAGCGTATGCTTTAAAACAGGCCATAACAGCGTGCTGGGTGCCTGGACACTGCGGAATTTCTGGCAATGAAGTCGCTGACTAGAGCGGCGTGGCGGCTGCACTCCGCAGTGAAATCAATGCTCCTCAGCTGTCCTATCTTGACATAAAACCGCTCATTCATAAGGTACAACAAAAACCCGGGCCGCAACACTGGGACACACAGACAGAAAACAAACTCCGCACTATAAAACCCTCCATTGGCAGCTACTACACAAAAAAACGTCACCGAGCAACAGTAGTGTACATGTACAAAATCCGTATAGGCCATACATATGCTACTCATTCCCATCTTCTAAATGGAGCCCCACCGCCATGATGCAACAGTGGTGGACATCATCTGTCAGTAATGCGTGCTCTCGTTAAATGTCCCACTTCTGCAGTGCGAGAACGAAGCATTTCCGAGAACTGTGCACTCACATGGTTCCACGTCATCTATCATAGTTTTTAGGCGTTCAACCCTCCATTCTAAGTGAACGTCTCTTTGCTTATCTTGGAGACATTGGATTTTTAAAAGGCATCTCATACCACACATGATAACAAAGCCCCTCACAGAGGGTAGATTTGATTGAACACTTATTCTTGGCTTTAACCCAGGCTGCACAGGACTGTTCGGCCTTACTCAAACCGCTGTACTTTGGCCGGTGATTTTCTGCCCGGCCTTTCTCCGGCAACCATGTTCGGCCCGTGTCCAAATGTGGGCCTTTTGGCCGTATACGGACGTACTACCATCACTGTCCAACGGCCAGTGTCCGTCGGCCAGTCGACCGGCTTACGTTGATACGGCCAGATTCCAGCCGTGGGGCTCCGGCCATCCCAAAGCCGCCCGTGCGCGGCCGAAGTACGGCCACTGGAGGACAGCCGAGATGCGGTCGTCGAACTCCAGCCGGACTAAAGCTGCCGGACATTCGGCCGTGCTACGGGAATCGTAGTTCAGCCACAGTACGTTAACTGTACTGAGGCCGGTGGACGACCACTGCATGCAGCGCAAGCAGATGACTTAACCGCGCTATCCTGAAGCACAAACCCATCATTTTGGGTCCAGTGCATCCATATCAATGTGAGCCCGCGCACATTCACCAGCCGTCCAGCCTTCAGCGCAGCGTGGGTTAATTAGCGTCAGTTTACACGAAAATTAATTTATTCAACAGTGCTCACAAATGGTCGTTCCTTTAATTGCTGTGCCTCTTTTACTGTCGAATACAGCAAATATTCATTTCTTTGCAGAGCTGCAAGAGATTTATTGTCCAGGTCCTGATATCTTCTGTTTGGCGGCTTACCTATAACAAAGGAAGAATGGGCGAGGGGTGAGGCGGGAGGAGCATACTTTATTGGGTTGAAGTTCACGAAGATGAAAGTGCCGCTTTTGGGCAATTTCTGTTAAGACAATTCTTTTATGCTCTGACTAAATCAACTATTTTTACAACAGCTGCTTGACCAGTTCTTTTGTATATAATACCGGTGCGAATGCCTTTACGAAGCGGTTTGGTACTACCCAAAACACTCAGCATCAATCAATATAATTTACTTCACGCAAAAAGTATGTCGAGTATTTGCACATTTTTCTTGCAAAGTAATTTTCTACTCGATCAACTTTTCTGATGATCTTTCACAGGGCTGATCCTAGAAGAGATCAAATAAGTACTTTCAGTTTCAATATATTTTTTATGTTGTTTTCATGAGTTGCGTGCACACTGCTTAATACTCGAAAAGAACCTAATTTTCCTCTAAAGTCGTAGTACGTTAAGAAAATTATAGACGTGTTGCGAATGACGCCCTTCTTCAGATGGCTGCAGTTGTATCCCTCTGTGTTCACGCAAGGAAAGGCGTAAGACAAGAGTTTCATATTTTCTTTCAAACAAATAACTTAGCAATTGTAGTATTTGTACAGCAAACCTTGCATACTTCAACGAATAAAGCAATAAATATTTCATTGGTCAAGTTTGAATGCGTAGGGTTCTCAACCCGTCGGAGGCCTACTTGCGGCTCCGCAAGTTGATATTTTTATTTATTTATTTATTTATTTATTTATTTATTTAAATATTTTTTCACTTATTTATTTATTATTTATTTATTTATTTATTTATTTATTTATTTGATACCTGCTTGCCCTTGCATGCGTTACAGCAGGGAGAGACATAACACTAAGCTTCAAATATGAGACCAAATAACAAAATAATTCTGCAAAGCGCGGTGAAAGTAGTCATTATGAACAGCGGATAAAATCATACGTGGAAGATAATTACACTGTCATCTAGATCTAAAATAAAATGAATCGCGCAAGGCGTCACCTTAAACGAAAGTTAAAAATTTGCTTCAAGCTACCGATCCCATTTTGGGATATGTAGAATGGCGCTTGGATATACTTCTCCCCTTCTATTCCAGTTCTCCTATGATAGAAATTACGAAAAAATTTCAACCTCTGGTTTCGTTATGATCTTTCTCGTCTTACCATTTAAGTTTGCTTTTACTTTCCCTCATCCTAAGTTGACAGTGCCAATACCTAATACGAATCGCACTGCCCTATTCTGTATGTTTTCGAGCGTATCAACCAAATCTTTGCTCTAGGGATCTCAAAAACACATGCGTACTCCTACATTGAGCGCATATGAGTGAAATACGGGTGTTCTTTTCGGTTAGGTGGAGGTTCGCTGAAATTTTATCTCGGAAAGCTCAAAACACGTGCAGCCGTAACTTTTATGTTGTGAACGCGCCTATTTCTCTAACAACTGGTAAATAAACTCCTCGTTGTTTATATTCCGCGGCCGTTCTTAAAGCAGTGTAATTTACTGCATACGCATTCAATTGGAATGAAGGTTTTCTTGTAAAGCTGACGTTAACACACTTTGTAAGATGCAATGATTTTTTTGAATCAGCACACCAGGATCTTAATAAATTAGAACCATGCTGCAGGTATTCGGAAATCACGTTCATTCGCTATAGTCCTGTAAATTACACAGTCAGTCGTGAACATTTTTAACAAATATTTGAGGCCACACAAACAAAAGAGGGCCCGCAACTGAGCATTGGGGAATTCCTGAGGTTGCGGGAACATATCCGTACGAACAACCATTGACAGCGACCAACTGCTATCTTAGATATACTCGGCTATCCATGCAATAACCAATTCCTTCAGTTTATTGCCCGCAATGTACTAACAAGACGGTGATATGAAACACCGTCAAATGTTTTTTTGCCGCACAAGGAAATAGTCAGCTACTTTAAGCTTATCTATTGCTAGAGCCAAATCGTGCGTGAACTCAACAAGCTGCGTTGAGCGACAAAAACCCGACAAAATCCGTGTTTGCTAGGATGCTGGCGATTATGTTTAACCAAAGGAATCATATCCCAAGTGTAGCTAATCTCAGTTTCAAACACCGCAACTAAATAACATCCAGGCTTCATCATTCACAATCCTCTGTTGTTATGGCGAATTCAAAATAACACTTATTTCTAAATAGGCAGCCATAAAATCCCATGAAGTAACATAGTGCAGGGCACGACGTTGAGCCTACCAATGCACGAGCTTAGCCTCTTCTACGTTTATCACAAACAATATAGTGCACATTGTTTTTTGCAGTAATATTGTGAGAAGAATAGCCGGAAACTTGCGCTTTTGTGCGCCCTTGCCTATCTTTGGTAGGGAGTCTTTGACATGGCGCCGGTTGAGCTCCTGCGGGGTGGCCGCTTGCTCGACACCCTTTAAGGCTACTCGGCCACCACCGCCATCTCGGGTCGGACATCGCTGCCGGGTCGATGTCTCCAATGGTCTCCATTTCTTGAGGGGGCGAATAGCCTCGAGCTGATGCGTCGACGAAGCCGACGGGCGAGGGGTTGTAGCGGGTATGACTGGTGAGGCTTAGCTCACCCGTCGTTGTGACACGGTCTTCTTGTGGCAATAAGTGGCATTTCGATGGCCTAACCGTTTCCCTGGTAATGTGTAGTGAGTCCTTGCACCTTGCCCGTTCACCTAGAACACTCATTACTGTTTGACAAACGTAGTTCGTTCATTTAAAACGCAGAAACACCGAGTGGATGAAAAACGTGTCTGCGCCATTCGACTCCCTAATGGCTCTTTCTTCACCCAAGGAAAAACCGGTCCTACATCGGCGGGTCTTCTTCCAAGCACGTCTGTGCATAAATTCCTGGTGCACAGACGCGCGCCGTTGTTCGCATAATGACGTATAACCTGATACCTTATGAAGGCCGGTGTCCTCTTGAACACCGGTTGCCGAAAATTCTGCGGCCGTTCGCTTGCCGTAATTCGGCCGAGGACCGCTAACTAAATGAAAAACGTACATTCTGAGGCCGTAAATCGGCCGGTCTCCTTTATAACACCAGCTGCACGAAGAAAACTAATATTCTGCCGCCGGACGTGTGGTGTACCGTTGAAAGAGGGGATGCGCGGGAGCCGCGCTATGGCCGGTCTCCTTTCGAACACCAACTGCCACAAGAACACGGATATCCTGTGGCCGGTCGTTTGCCGTGCTTCGGCCGAACACCGCTTCCCGAAGGAAAAACGGACGCCCTAAAGCCGTACTCCGGCCGATTTCTTTCTCAACATCGGCAGCCGAAAGGCAACTGAATATCTAGCAGCCGGGCAGCTGCGTTGTGCGTCTGCACACGGGAGGCCTGATAAATACCGAAGCGCTGGTTGCCGAATGTTGGCCATTCATTGTATGATCAGTGGCTGCCAGAACCTGGATTCTGGCCGGACATGCCAGAAAGCGGCCATAGACGGGCCGGTCTTAGGACACACTTTCTGTGCCGCCTAGGAACACCATATTAATTTGGCTCCCTCTAATGTTCTTGTTTTAAATTAAGGGCACTGTTTACCCTGCAGCAACGTGTTTCTATTTTACTGAACATACTGCACCAGAAATGACGCAACAATTGTGTTGGCGCTCTTTGGCCTTAGTTGCCCTTGCGCCATCATCATCACAAAGTAAGAAGATTTCACGTTAAGGCATTTACTGCTTGATAGTATTAAAATGTTTTAGTCACCATTTTATCGTATCAGTGTAACACTCAGAACCAGTATCAGTAGCAATCTCAGCTTGCAATTTCATCACAGAATGAGATATATGCCTACCTGCAGACAAACAGCCCTAAATGGTACATCCCAAGACATTGTCCTCATTATTTGACCCACCTTTTCCGGTCTAATGGATGTCGTGCCGCTCACTTTCATGTGTGACTAAAGGAGAACTATAATGGGAACTGTCTAGAGCAGAAAGAGCGTTCTCCAGGCAGCACAGCAAGTCTGATTCTTGACTGGCCAACCTGCGGCTGTTCTCCGGTATGCTCGGCCATCGGCAACAAACTGCTCAGCGTTGAACATAAGATAAACGGTTTTAATACGGCCACCATCCTCTGCGCACGTTTTCGGGAGCCAATGTTCTTAAGTTTGTGAGCTTTCGTTCGTTAATCATCAACACGGTTTCCCCTCGGCGAAAGTTTCTCAGAAGTTATCTCGCGGATCAACCACCGCCGATGAATGGCACGTGCTCCAAACGTTCAATCAAAAGACAGGCGGCAGGGTTTCCGCCGCTGAATACTCGCTTATTGCTTGAAAGCGGGTTACAAAAGATGATCACCTTGTGCTCGGCCACCATGCGACCGCTTTATTTTCGCTTGCCGGGGAACACATGATGAGTGGCTTTTATCCCGTTCCAGAGTACTCGTGTTTTGTCGGCAGCCGTAGTTCAAAAGTTGTTTTGGAAACGTACGTTATCCGGTCCGCTTATTATACTGCACGCCCCTGGGCTTCCAAAGGTGAACGGCGAACGACTGTCGCAGGTCTAGAACCGACCCTGCCCAATTACCGGATTTCCGAAGGTCCTGCATGGGCACGCGCCCAGCCACCGAACAATGTGCTGTGTATACATGTACAGTCCCTGGCAAATGAATGAGAATACTAAAATATTAAACGAACACGCTAAATCAAAGAATATGCATAGTGACGACAAAATAATGGCTTGCTAGTGGTATATTTGGAAAGGCACATTTGCGGTCTTTGTTACTTTAATAAAGCCGCGCGATTATTTCACATACATGAAAAGACATCACGTAATTTGTGTGTTCTGGTTAGTATTCTCGTGTTGCGATTTCATTTTATTCATTATAAGATTTATGCCATTCTTTACACTTGAAACCAAAAATTTATATGATTTTTGGGCTGCAACAAGAAGTTGCTTAAAACAACTCCTGCTTTGCGAGCCTGTATAGGCACCGACCTGATTCGTATATGATTTGATGATTGTAGGGTTTAACGCGCCGACGCAACGCAGGCGATGAGGCGCGCCGTAGTGGAGGGCTCCGGATTAATTTTGACCACCTGGGGATCTTTATCGTGCGCCGAAATCTCGTACACACGGGCGTTTTTCTTTTCGCCTCCATCAGAAAAGCGGCCGCCGCGGCCGGGAATCGAACCCGCGACCTCGTGCTCAGCAGCGCAACGCCTTAGCCACTGAGCCACCGCGGCGGGTGACCTGATTCGTATAGACGTTGACCTCATTGGTATTGTAATTTTCGGTAGCAAATTAAGAGCATAAGTTTTGTAACGAATAATGACACCGAGGACGTTAACTATCAATGTTCTGGGCGCACAACGCATACCACCTAGAGTAAAAAGTCAGCCCTTTTGGCATTCTCTTGGCATTATTTTTTCCTCAGGATGTCACAATCCCTGTACGCAGCACGTTTGACAGCAAATTTCCTTCCTCGTACAAGCCACCTAAAACTAATTAATATTCGAAAATATGTATAGTGTCTGGATTTTGGAGCATTTATCGCGATAGCAGTAGATACATGCAACTGGCCCATGTCATGCCATAAAGCAGCCATCATCGTTAGCCCTCTGTCTTGGTGAAAAGATGCCAAAAGCTTAGTTTCTATTGAACGAGTTTCCGCCTTTAGCAGCCAAGTAGCAGTCAAGTAACGCTCTATAATGGGAACGCGCAGCGGCGAAAGCTCCGGTCTATCTGGACTGAGAAATGGCCACCCACCTTGTTTTTCTTAATTTTCTTACTAGGCTTCATTAAAACTTTTTACTCATTCACGTGAGGAACATATCAGAACATAATTTAGGCGAGACAGCTATCTTCGCTAAGGGGTGCCGAATAAACCACGTAATGAGGTTAATAAGGTGTGCGACGCGCAAATATACTTACCTATAGTGGCAAGGTCGTTTAATGGAACACGGGTTGGAGAAACCGACATATTGCAATTTGTTTTCGATTTCATAGGCGTTTGAACTACCGCAATGGTCGTTTAAATTTTTTTATTTAGGTGAACATCCAGAAGACAGATCAGTGGTAGATGCAAAAGTCCAGAAGGAGGGAAGAGAAGGTAGTTATGAAAACGTAAAAGCAGTTTCTACATTAGTTGAGAAGTTATTTGAAGGTAGTTTTCAGTATTGGAACATCTCAAATCAGAGAAGAAATATGTGCTAACGTTATTTACTTTTGTGTTGGAGTAACATCAGCGGCGTTTAAGAGACGGAGTGATGTTGGGCAGTGATAAAAGTTATCACGGCGCTCCCCCCCCCTCCCCTCTACCCCTGAACGTTTTTTAGCCACTTTGTGAAAGGTGAGCTCATCAGCCACAAACTGAGCTACTCGCCAAGAGTAAACATAATTGCGGTTACTTTACACGAAACTACCACATTGAAATGCACAACGTATCTCCAAATAGCCATATTGATGCTCATCGTGATGGCAGTGATTTGTTTTCAGTCCGCTTTCTTTGACCGGGAGGCCATGTGTTCTTGTGTTACCTCTCCCTGCAGTGCACCTTTTTTTTGTTTTACTCATGCTTTGTGCAACGTAGGACCATTGTCTCTATGGTCTCCTTTAATATCGGTATTCGTGAAGTATGGCATGCACAAATTGTGCCGCTCGGCGGAGGCTAACGTGACAGCAGATCGATGTGCTTATGAGGCCTCCTACTAAAACAAATTGCCGAAATTCAAGGTAAAGATAAGGTTTTTTTTCTTTTTACACATCAAGAAAACTGGAATTTCAGTGCGCATCACTTTCCTGTCGCTCCTGTGTTCGCTAGCACATCGAACATTTATGCCGAAACTCAGCTATAGCATGGGCTTATGGCACTCGACTGCGGCTGAGACAAGGGCTGCAAAGGCCTTGCCTTTTCTCCGTGACCGCGGTTTTAGAAAATTGAGTGAACGTATGCATTGTTTGCCCGTTTGTGCGTCTTTCAGTTTTGGTGTTTGTAGCACTTATAGTGTTTTTGCACATTTATTCGTGCTGGCGTATTCATTCCTTTTGGTCATTTATTTTCCTGAATAGAATATCTCGTTTCCAGGCTGACTTCTCCGTGTCATAAAGGTATTCCTTCCTCCTTCCTCTTCGTAGCAGTTACGAAAAAAACATTTGACAAAACAAGCAATGCTAGAAAATAGTCCTGTGCGAATACAGTAGACACTAACATAAACGCTGTAACTTTTGCAGAAAGTTATAGTTTTACAAACAAAGTGGTTGGAAAAGGGAAAGGCGAGTGACACTTGTGACAAAGATTTCACTTGGTAATATTACGCACTCCGCAGTCTCACATCACACCTTCAAATGATTGATGCGTCATCACGATCCGTATACGCACTAGGCGAATGGTTCAGCAGTTTTGCGCAAGCCAACGCTGAAGCAGGCCGAATGCCAAACCTTGTCCGAGCTGAACAGCATTGCCATTCCCACATGAGTTTTAATTTGTCTGGTTAGGACCCAGGCAACTGCACGAGACCGCGCACGATGCAGGGCATCGGAGCCAGAAATTGAGGCAGGAAATACATGTCCGAAGTAAATTTAATAACTAAGATGGGAGAGATGAACATGTCATCGCCCCGATTTAAAGGCCTACACTCGTCATCATCGTCCACGTTCAACGCTTCTTCAGGCCGCTGCCATTCGCTCAAGGTACAGCCTGATTGGCTTAGATCTTCGGGCCAAAATTGGCAGCCAATCAGAACAGACTGGGAGCAAGAAGGCAGCGCTCAAAGAAGCGGCTATCAGGATTCTATTTATACTGAAATACTTGCGAGCGCACAAAGTAATAAAATTTTTGAATAACTTCTTCTTTGAGGAATCACAAATTCGCAAACTTGTGTAATCACTTTGCATGAAAATACAAAGTCGGAACTCTGCTTATGCGTTTGGCGCTGCGGTCGGTTGCGATGCAACTTCCCCGGCCCCATGGACGGCTTTTCACAGCATGGTTGACAGCGAATGTGCGTTGTTCGTGTTAATTAATTTTTTCTGTGTGAAATACGGTCAGAAATGTGTTCGCGGTCTGTGGATAAAGCCTGGTTGCCACTTTGGAAATACGCGAGGTTAAGGATTAGCTGAAATGCTGCTGCAAACGATCGATGAGCGGCGGCGTTTTCCTGTGCCCGGGCAAAGACGTTCGGTAAGTTTATTTTCGCTGGGCCTTTTCTTGCGCGATAAGATTCGGTACAGACACGTTTTACGGCTTGATTTCCCGCTTCCGCATCAGTGTCACGATGTGGTTCGCGGAGGCTAAATTCAATTTATTTATGCTGACGCCGCTCGATATTTCTAGCGTTGTCGATGGACAGGTGGTAACGCGGCGGAGGGGGCTAGGAAGTCTGAAATAATTGCCGGTCGTCTTGAAGATATCGTGAGGAATGGAGGTTGTACCGTATGCAGGTTTTTATCGCAGGAGCTCTGTTTATATATGCGACTGGGCAGTTTCATCCCACTTTCGTTTTACTTCGATAGCTGTGCCTACTTTGAACCTGGCAAAATACAATTTAATATGCTACTGCTGAAATTTTCAGAATTAAAACTTCCCTTGAGGAAACAAGGAAACACGGAATAGTTTAAAAATCTCAGCTTTGCAATTAAAGCGTTTTCCCGTTTTTATTTTTATGTGATTACTGGCTTAAAACCTTTCCTAAATGCTTTCTCGGGTTCCCTTTCTTTGGAAACTATTGGTTCTCTTTAACCAATTTGTAATGCGGCAGCCCCTCACCTGAGTATATTTCACATTGCTGTAAACGATATCTACGCCTACATCGCAGCTCTTGATCCATTCAAGCCATTTATTTTAGCCTTTAGCATTGGTTTTAAGTACCCTTCATTAGTTCTGTGGTTGGTTCACTTAACATAGCTGTCTTGATAACAAAGCAATCATTGAGTGTGTGTGCTTACTTCTCTGAATGTGTAGAGTACTGTAAACCTTTAACTTTAGCAGGTAACGATGCTTATGCTCATGTAACTTTTCTTTGCAACGTCTTCATTTAAAAGTGGCTGAAGCTTCAGGAGGTGGGAGATGTGTGGCAAGATGAAAAGCAACAGGTAGGTACTTCATTTATGTGACCCACACAAGAACACAGAAATAAAACTGGGCCTCTAAGCATGCGTTTTGGGGCCGTAGGGCATTTACAGCACGAATTTGTGCCCACCCAACTTGTGGGAGTTTTTTCTTGCGTTACCACAGCAATAATAGTAGTAGGTAGCCCTTTCAGTGGAAGGATTCTCTGTATGTTTATCACATTTCAATTATGTTGAATGTTGCCCTTTCTATTTGGTGCAAGTGAATTCTTGTTTTATATTTTTTGCCCATGATGTAGTGCCTGTGCAAACCAGGTTTTGTGGGTTAAGAGTCTTTCAACGTTGGCTTGAGGCTGGGAAGCTGTTACGTCATAAGTCTGGTAATGTGAGGAAGCACAAGGTTTTGCAGGTGCAGCAACGCTGCTGCAACAAGTAATTGTGATGCTGGAGCTGTGGCTGTGTAGCTGCACCAGTTGTAACTGACAGGAGCATGTCACATACGCATGCATATTGGAAGCAATAACCCCTGTATACCTATCAACTCTTCTGTATTACCCTGCCTCTGAGCATTAAGCATTGCATGTTGGATGCTGCGCCAGTAGGTTCATGGTACTCATAGCGGACACTTGCAGCATATCCAGCACGCTTCCCATGCGTGTGAGCTAGGTAGATAGGCTGAACTACTTCTTGTGCATACAGGAAGGCAAAATGAGTGGACTAAGTATTCTTTTCTGGCAAAGCAGAGTCCTGACATCTTTTTTTTGCAATCTATGCACTGATTTTACATGGGGTCCTTGTCCATAGTCAGTTAAAAAACCTTTAAGCAGTTTTGTTAAAGCAAAATAAAAACAATGGGAGGTTATGCAGAATGTGCCCACAGGATCCCAAAGTTAATTTTGAAGTTGAATTGTGAATTGGGCCCTTGATTAAACTTTTTCCTTGCTTTTTTGTGTTCAATCACACCCAGCCTTTTGAAATCAGATCCTGCGTATGCCACCGAGCTGTAGTATTTGTGGCACCTGCAATGAGGCAATGTTATTCATTTCCATATGTCAGCTGCATACTGTGACTGCTCAAAATGCTGTAAGCACAGTGGGCAACTAGTTGCGTGGCATGAGCTTGTGAACGATTTGAAATTTAATGTGACTAAATATTTTTTCCTGAAAGGAAAATGAACTGTTATGTTTTCTTTGCCATCTTGTGTTTATTAATTCCAATAATTAAACGTAATGTTCTTCATGTATTTCAAATGTCTCTAGTGCTTACGCTTAGTGCTCACAAAAGTTTACGCGTTGGTTTCTGCTTTTATATGAAGCATAGCCACGTGCCACTCGCAACCAGCAGTTTGCTTTCTGGAATCATGAGAATTCACTATTGCATTTTTTCGGGCTTGATGGGCTGGTAATTCTGGCAAGGCATTATCACCTGGTCATCATATTGAACATATAGTGGGCAAGATATTGTACGAACGATGTAAAAAAAGGAATTGTACAAAAACAATGTAAATCAGAAGCAGTCAAAAGTTTGCGTATTTGCACTATAGGTTTATGTTAGGAGCTAGCAGCATTTGCAAGCTTGAAACACTGACAGCGTAACGCACCCGCAGCTATGCTCAGTGGCTAAGGTATGGTGCTGAGCCGAAATACGCAGGTTTGATCTTGGCTGTGGTGGCTGCTTTTTTGATGAAGGCGAAAAGCGAATACACCTTTCTGTCGAGATTTCAGCATAAGGTAAAAAATCACAGGTGGTCATAATTAATCTTGAGCCCTCCATTACTGCGCGCCTCATAGCCCTTGTGCAGCTTCGCCGTCTTCAATCCTGCAATCAATTAATCGGACAGCGTAACGTAACCCCATGACTTTTATTAGTGCCTGTTGTTGGGATGAGGAGGCAAACGTTGCTCATAGCCCTGGCAACAAAAATTGGTGTGACGGTACGGATGCGTAGGTTACCTAAAGTAGACCATGCTGGCCTGTGCCCCTGCATGGTCTACTTTAGGTAGGCATTCGGGCAGCAAGGCAATACTTCGTCATGATTTGGCCGCAACCTCCCTGTGTACCAATTACTTTCTGTGTGCTTACAGTGTGTAGTATTTAGTGTCTATTTATTTTGTGGCCATCATATGCAGCAGGGGTACCTGAAACAGTCCTTAATCAATTTTGATTCCCCAAAAGCTTTTCTCTTATTGATGATCAGGCACAAATAAGATTTCCTTTCGTTGTTGCTGATAGTCTTGCTTTTCTGATCAAGATCAGTCTAAAAAGCACGGATAACGTAGTGTGTGCGAATTTTCAATTCTGCCCTTCCAATAATAATGCCAAAGACAACCACATTACGTGTTTACTGAATTGTAATGCGACCACAATTGTAACGTCAGCGGTGACTTCATCGCATCCAGAAACAAAAATAAAAACCACAAAAGGAACGCAAGGGGTACCTTTCTGTCGCGCCAAAAAAAGTCGCCAAAGTACTCACGTGAAGACAGTGGAATTATGGAAAAGCGCATTTATTTTTTAAACACTTGGGCTAGGCGACCACCTGTGCCACTTATAACTTCGTAGGAAGCCCATCTACAGAGAGATATGGCTTGTTTTGAGCTGCATCAGTTCAATACTGGCTGCCAAGAGGCGGTTGCACTGTTTGGTGGTGAAATCAGCAACACCCTTTTGTAATGTGACGTGGCAGCTGTATCAAGGCCCTCGGAAACCTTCTGGACAGGGTTCGCATGTAAAAAGGCGCTCTCGCTGTAGCTGCCATCCACCGACGGTCAATGTTGACTCTTAGGGGAGCTTCCGGATTGCCTATTTCTTGAGCCAATAAAATAGCATTGGTCATACTGAGTGCAACGCATGGCCGTACAATGGGAGCTGAAGAGGCTTTGAAAAACTTTAGGGCAATGAAAGTTACCTATGCCTCAAAACAAAAGTATGGCGCAAAAGCAAAGTAAAAAGGCGGCGCTCGCTGTCAACCACGACAGAAAAAAAGCAAGGAAACGGAAAAAGTCGGTCTCAGCTTGTTGTGGACCCGAACAGCTCTGGCACATCTTGGCGGCGTAGATTGCAAAATGGTCAAAACTGTAGCCATTGATGACAATTGGGTGCATCAATGCAGTTTTTAGGCAACTTGAATTGCGGTATTCGATTGTAACGCAAAGGTTGACTTCAGGTTGCAAAAAGAAAACGTGTTATATTCAACTAAATACACCAACATTCGTATTTGTATTTAACTTTTTCAATTCAATTTAAGAAATGTATGTTATTTGTTCACCTCCTCTATTGTTTTGGTTGTTCAGCATACCGGAGCATGACAGCATCATGTGACGTTTTCAGACCCCTTAGAGATGAATAAACTCATGTTACTCATGAAAATTTGCGGAAGCACTGATTAAATTTTGAAAAACTAGGGACATTTTGATGTATCTGTTTGGTAGGCGCCCTGACAATAGACCGCAATTTTCCAACCCTCTCATGGTGGCGCCATTTTCCCGGGATTGGTGTGGAGCCGTGCAGGCATTTCTAAGGGGACAGCAGGAGTTGCAACGGCCCGAGCCACATGCCACCAGCCGCAATAGACTGCGTATTGTGCGGCTGATTCGGACACCTAATCTGATTTGAAAATTGGTAAGCTATTGTGCAACGTGTTAGCAACCCACAGTTGAACAGTGCCGTAGAAAGTGGGTTAAAGGTGAGGGAAAGCTAGTTGCATGCGAGGATCGCCTATGCTGTACGCAGGCCGCAAATGGACCATGCTGTGCGTGGTTCTCACCGAAATCGCGGTTTGTGGAGCTATATTTCGCTGTACCTGGCGTTTTGCAGTCCATTGCTGCACCCGGCTCCTATACCTTATAATTAGCTGTGCGCTCACCGTCCCCGCACAGCTGAGGTGTAGCACAAGAAAAGGGTTGATTTTCATTTGTTTCTCGTCTATAAACTGAACACAGCTAACCTGTAGGCAACAGAAATTAGCGATTGATAATGGGATTGGAATCAATAACTGGTCTCTAAAAACAGCGTACGACAGCGCGTATTGTTGCAAAGGTGCTACATTGAAATATCTTCAATTGGGCGTGATGATGTATTGGCGGAAGCACTCAGGGACCCCCAAAATCTTAGTTATGGTTTTTATGCATAATGATTTTGTGTTTGTTCTTTTTTGCGTACTCAACAACTGTGCAGTGACGCTCAAACAAGTAGCCTTAGCACATTGGTAATTTCACCCAAGGCATGCCCACCTGCATGCTGGAGAAAGAATGTGTGAAATATGTGGGTACAGCTGTTATATTCAAGAGGACTGGCATAAAAATTTATACCACCCAGAGGGCATGAATCTGAAATAAGAACATGTGACACGGTGCATTTTGCAGCCTGTGCACAGCATGCGCAAACCCGACGTGCAATTAGTCCTCGCTCACCATGAGTGCGTTCTCTAGTGCACTGTTAAGCTGTAGGGTGCTGACTCATTGAATAAAATTGTACTTGCTAAAATCTTGGTTCTAAGACAAATCGTCTGGAATGCAATTGAGTAAGCAGTGTTTGATGGTAATGGCACTATCTAACCTGATCAGAGCTTTATTTTTAGAAAGTTAATTGCATTGTGGAAAACCGTGAAAGATGCAGCTTCTCCCAAAAGTTCACGATGTATGCTCTGAAATGGAGTCTGCGCATTAAAACTTCCTTACTGTGGGCATCTGGATGAAACATAAACTATAATCGTACGATGAACTAAATATTGCCAATGTAAATTCAACAGCAATTCATCTCTAATGTGTTTTAGGCAGCATTTATTTATTTTTCCCCAGAAACTTCATTGCAGCAACAAAGCACAAGTTCAGAATTTCTTGTACTGTGTAGACAAGCCTGCTCAGTTTTTTAGTACCTTTTCCTGCGCAAGTTTCTTGCCTCTGTCGTTCGCTAGAAGCTTACCGTGTTAACCCTTTAATGCCGGTTGTCGCGAATTCGCGACATACTGAATAAGCTGGCCAGGCAACTCGCGCAACCTTTGCTGCCATCAGCGGCGGCTGTCATGTGTTTGCAGCAGATGTGGTGGTTGCGTTCCAGACATGTAGCGCCATCTGGTATAAGTTGTTGAAAATAAGAACCCAGAATGTCTGTCGGTTGGCGGACAGGGCGAGCCACGTGTGACAGCTTCCACTTCTTCGTCGTTTTCTGCCTAACCAAAGTGAGCACAAGCTCTCCGAATTTTTTTTTCTATTTGCACGAATTCCAGAGGCTGTACATAAGGTGTTACATTGAATCAAAATACGTTTTTTGTTGCAGGCTTCATGCTTTTCTGGTATGTCGCGAATTCGCGACACTCGGCCATTTAGGCACTTCAGCGGCGGCTGTCATGTGTTTCATTCAAAGAGGGGGTGGTTGCGCTCCAGGCATGTATCGCCATCTAGTACAGATGTTGAAAATTAGAACCCAGTAGATCTATCGGCATCCTGCCAGTTCTGTGCTATCGGTTGGCGGGAAGCGCGAGCCACGTGAGACAGCTCTCACTTCTTCGTCGGTTTCTGCCTAACCAAAGTGAGTACAAGCTCCCCAAATCTTTTACCCTATTGGCACGCATTCAAGAGACTGCCCATAAGCTGCTACATTCTCTAAAACTGTGTTTTTTGTTGCATGCTTCTTCCTTTCGTGGTATGTCGCGAATTCGTGACACTCGGCCATTTTGGCACTTCGCGGTGACTGCAGGTATGACGTTTTTTTTTTTATTTTTTTGGCAGAGGATGGACGTTGGATCGTTCTATGGAAGAAAAGGGCTTCGCACACGACTGCCACCTGAGGATAAGAGTGACGATAGCTGTCTTAGTGACAGTGATGACGACGATGTTGACTACGATCCGTATGCACAAGCACGGGCTGCGCCCTTGGGAGAGTCTTCGCCTAGCAGTGAAGATGAAAACGGTGACGTGGTGGCTTTGCCAACTGCCTGTGCAAAACAGACCGTGAAGTGGAAAAAAACAGACTGTCGAGAACAGCGGGAAATACCGTCCTGGAATACCACTCTTCCTGAAAATGACACTGTGCGAGAACCTATTGAATATTTCAGAGACTTTTTTGATGACTGCTTACTGGATCAAATCGTCCAGCAGACAAATCTGTTTGCAACGCAAAAAAACCCAAACAAAGGGCTGGCACTGACTCGTGAGGAGCTGGAACAGTTTCTTGGCACGATCACATTCATGTCGCTCTGTAGGCTCCCAAGAAGTCGGCTATACTGGATGGCCGAGTGCAGGGTCCCCACGGTGGCTGATACTATGTCACGTGATCGTTGGGAGGCAATCAAGGCGAGCTTGCATTTCAATAACAATGAAGACATGCCCTCGCCCGACGATCCACAGAAGGATCGGCTTTTCAAGGTGAGACCAATTATTGACTCCCTGCTTCCAAAATTTCAGTCTATTCCGAAAACGCAAGCCCTTTGTGTTGACGAGCAAATGGTTCCATTCAAGGGTCGCAGTAACCTGAAGCAGTACATTCCCAGCAAACCTCATAAGTGGGGTTACAAGATATTTCTTCTGTGCGACTCTCAGGGAATGGTACATTCATTTGAAATATACACAGGGAAGATAGAGGCTGTTACTGGAGAGCCGGACATTGGTGCCAGTGGAAATATAGTCCTCAAGCTGTGCCAAGTAATCGAGCCAGGATTGAACCATCTTCTTTTCTGGGATAATTGGTTTTCATCAGTGAAGCTTTTTACTGCCTTGGCAAAGCAAGATGTACACTGTCTTGGAACAGCACGCGCTAATCGCCTACAGGGTTGCCCTCTGCCTACCGATGCCAGTTTGAAAAAGAAGGGCCGAGGATCCTTTGAAGAGTTCGAGACGGTGATTGATGACTCAAAAATAATTGTACTCAAGTGGTACGACAACCGAGCGGTGACAACATTGAGCACGTTTGCAGGTGCACAGCCGGTGACTTCCGTAGATAGGTGGGAACGCACGCAAAAGAAGACCGTGCAGGTTGACTGTCCAAGTGCTGTTAGCATCTACGACAAGTCGATGGGAGGCGTCGACCAACTTGATGCCCTCATTGCATTTTACAGAATCCACATTAGGTCAAGAAAGTTTTATCTCAAGATTTTCTTTCACTTTGTGGACATGGTCGTCGTTGTCAGCTGGCTGCTTTATAGACGTGACTGTGCTTCAGTGGGTGTTCCTGTCAAGCAGAGGATGGACCTCCTCAAATTCAAATTTTACATTGCCACATGTCTGTTGAAGCAGGGCAAAGACATTACAGTGAAGAAAAGGGGAAGACCGTCATCTTCATCTGTGGAAGCCAAGCTTGAATGCAAGAAAAAAAGAGGGCCAATGAGACCCGTGCCAGTCGCTAGCATCCGTACGGACAGTACAGGTCACTGACACTACAGCTGCAGGCTGTGGAAAACACACGCCAGCGGTGCAAACGGCCTGGGTGCAAAGGACAAACGGTTTTCAAATGCGCGAAGTGCAACGTTCACCTGTGCCTCAACAAGAATGCGAACTGCTTCCACAATTTTCACCAGCCGTAAATGACATGCTGTCATCAATTTTTGAGCCGAGGATTTTATTTTCAAGACAGTTGATTTCTTGGGCTTGGAATCTGTGAAATAAATGTTTTTCATAGAAGCCATTGTTTCGCAGGCCTGCAGACATCCCCTTTATTCTTGCGGCAAAACTTCCTCATATTGACCCAAGTGCCAGTTGTCGCGAATTCAGGACAAACCTAAAAGCAGGTGATGAAGTTCTATTCGAGATATGGGCTTAAGTGCCTGTTGTCGCGAATTCGCGACAAACCTAACAGTCGGCGATATAGTTGCACCCCAGATAAAACAAATGTGGAATGTGATCACGGTCCCTGATTAAAGCCGAAACACATAACCGTGGGATAGAACAAGCTGACAATGTTTCAGTCAGTGCTGTGTGGTTTTTTTGCCATTCACCATGCCAATGTAGAAAAGTACGTGTGCATTTGTCCCGGCTGTCCCTGGAGTCAGTGGGGTGCCTGAAGTAATGAATCAGTGCTGAGGTAGAGAAACTTTAGCATTTTTCATAATAAAAACCTCGATCAAGATTTTCTAAGAAGTCGAGGTAGGTATCGGTATGTAAAGGTCCAGTTAAGATGGTAGGAAATTGTAGGGCATTTTCTTGCACGAATGGAAGAAAATGTATTTTTAGATGTGATGACATTTCTCAGAAGATTTTGCTCTAGGAACTTGTAGGCATTTTGCTTGCAAACAGTGGTGCATGCATGCTTCCCAGCTACTTGCCGCGGTGGCTCAGTGGCTAAGGCGTTGTGCTGCTGAGCACGAGGTCGCGGGTTCGATTCCCGGCCGCGGCGGCCGCTTTTCTGATGGAGGCGAACAGCAAAAACGCCCGTGTGTTCGAGATTTCGGCGCACGTTAAAGATCCCCAGGCGGTCAAAATTAATCCGGAGTCCTCCATTACGCGCGCCTCATCGCCTGCGTTGCGTCGGCGCGTTAAAACCTACAATCAATCAATCAATGCTTCCCAGCTTTGGGGTAGCGCATGGGCCGCTGCTATCTTGTGAGCACTGCAGCGAAGTCGTGAATATTGCCGGCTTTTTTTTTCCTTTGCGAGCACAGTACACTGCTAGCCTTCAAATGGAGGTTGCGAACCTTCCCTTGAAAGCTAATATAAAAAAGTAACATTCGAGCAAGCCATGTTTCTGCAGTACAAATAAATCGCTGTTTTGAAAGCAGTAAAGATGATGCTCAGTGAAACACGGCTGTGAATAGTTTGTTGTTTGCAAAACAGTATTTCTGGTTGATAAGTTCTCAATGCAGCTTAGCTGTAAGTTTATAGCAGTCATAGTTAATAAGTGAAAGAAGCCGCGGCTTTCTACAGTGCGGCGAAACTCTTAAAAATAAGTCATCAGTGAGATTGGAAAGTACTGTACTGCTAAACAATGAGTAGTCAAATGCATTCATGCATTTTTTGGCAGGAAATATTTTTCCTACCTTTAGTTGTAACACAACCGCTAGTGGCTTTATTGAGCAACTACTGATGCCCCAGCGCTCCCTCCCCCCCACCGCCTACACACACACACACACACACACACACACATTTTTTGGCATCTTTCTTTGTCGACTACAACTGCACGCTGCAATTTCTATGGCTCCAAAGCTTGTGCGAGCGTACTGAGATTGTCCCCTGCCATGTCTGTGGCCTCAACAATATTGTGGCAGCAGAATATCACGATCTAGGCAACTGATCATTCATAGCCGTGGTGCAAAAAAAATTGGGCCTGTTTGTTTCTTGTCGCGTGTGCTTTCTTTTTTTTAAGTTCAACAATGCGAGGACAGATATCCGTACAATTTTGCAGCGTGTGCTTCTTGCAATACCCTTACTGTAATACACAACACTTAAAAGGAAATTCGTTACTATGCCGTAAATGAAACAACTGAAATAAAGCTAAACATATGTAGGCTGTAAAAAACTGCACTAATATAAGTACAGGGTCCAGGTTTTGTATTTTCATGATAGAAGCATTCCTTTCCGGTCATTCGCACAAACCTCTTTACTCAGTGGCTGCAATGAGGCTTTTTGATCCTAGTGATTATTCGAATAAATGCTAATGTACTGAGGTGCACTGCGGCTGAGGTGCACTGCTTTAATTTGATAAAGTTACAGGTGGGGAAATGTAGCATGATGCCTAATAATGACAGAACTGTATCATTAAGCGTTCTCAAACTACACAATTCATGGGCTTTGTTTTTCTAACTGAGAGATTGAAATAGCCTATTTTAACACACACTTCAGTTGGTTATGTAATGAGTAAAACTCGCCTGCTAGTTTCCCACAGTGGACTGAGAGAGACCCTAGTTACACGGGCACAGTTACCCCGCTAACCATAGTTCACGCAAACTGAGCCTGGCCACCTCAGTTCGGTTGTGCTTGCTGACCACAGTTGCCGCTGCCGCAGTGTTCAAAAATCGCACAAATCAGTTTGGACGCAAGTGGCGGCGCATCAGCGGAGGCGAAACAAATCGCCTGGCTTTCGCAGGAGACGAAGGCCTCAAATAGCGGGAAGCCCAAAACTTCCCCGAAGAGGAGCTTGTGCTCTTTGCATCGCTCTTGCAGTCGGCACGACCACCCGTGTGCAGCAGCTCGTTTCCCGGTCCACCCAATCAACTATGAGAAAAGCCTAACTTTTCAAATTCTACTGACCGTTTGCCAAAAAAATAAACAAAGCAGGCAATCATGAAGCGGTTTCAGCACTCGCAAACGATCTGCGCACACGAAGGCCGTGCCTGCAAACACGCCAGCGCGTCTGTCCGCACGGAACTGAAAGCGGTTCGAACCAGCCCAGACCTTTGCAGCAACAGCTTGTCGTCGCTCTTCGAAATCAATCTTATCACGGGAAACAACTTCCACATGCGAGAAAGTGGATGTTAGTGTGGTTAACAATTGTGGTATGGATTGTAATTCGCTGCTGTAGAGATAGCGCCGGTCAATTATTCACCGCGATTCTAAGTTCCCAACACAGAACCGACACGAGAACAAGGAGGACGCGAGCTGCTGGGGAAGCCCCTTTTTCGCCGCGCGCGAGTGCATCACGTTTGGGTCTGAAGCAAGTTTTTAACGATATTTTCTTCTGTCTACACTGCTTCACCTTTGGTTTTCATCGTGAGGTTAAAAGTTTGTTACTTTATTTTTGTTACGCTCACAACCAAGTGATCGCTGTCAAAACACTTTGAATTTCGCATGTAACAGCCAAAAACGCAGTTTGCGATACCCGCAGTTAAAATTTAGTAACCACCGTTAAACGCAACTGCGGTTACTTCGGTCGTGTATTTAGGGTAATAATCTCAATTTGGGATGGTGGGGGACAACCAAAATATTTGAATATTAAAACAGTTTTATTGACTTCTTGCCAGAACTTCTAGTGCTCTATGTCAAAATTAACAATATTTTCTAATGATAACATGAAGGACAAACAGCTACAATGGAGTTGCATACGGAGAGCAGCATAAAATGAAGGAAAGCTGTTTTGCAAATGGTGTGATGTTGCACCATTTTTTGGGTGGCTCTTCAACAGCATGTCAGCTTTTAAAGTTGAAAGAATTAACGGGAACTCTTGTAAATCATGCCTGGCATTTCCTCGGAACTCCCTGTGGATTCAGGTGAGCTTTATTTGCCTGCTTCTACTCAGAGTCAGCTCCTAAACCAAGAACGAGCACCATGGCTCTATCATTTAGCACTTGAAACTCTGATAAGCTCCGCAAGGTTTGATGAGCGATTCCAAAGATTTCATTTCATCACAATGGTGTGGAATCTAGTTTGCTGACTGCCCGTTTTTTTGCTCCTGCCTTTCAGTGTGTCGCAGGGCCCTTATCACATTATAGTGTGCGGAATAGTGTGGGGAACTTCAATCTGCCCCTTAAAGGAGTGCTGGCACAAAATTTCAAAGCACAGATGACTACATAAATAGCTTTGCTTGTTAGTGGACCTACCCCTCAGGAAGGTTAACATGTAACTGTTCCGTAGAACCTATTTTAGGTAACTTTTAATATGTGCATGCTCAAAAAAGTTAAGGACGGATTTCTGTTCGACATCGACATCAGTGTGATGCTTTGTGTGCCTCTCCCCGAACTGCCTAAGTCCGGGCTCCCATGACGTATCTAAGGCAGCCTGCTCTGCCTGATCCTTCTGAGAAAACACAAATCCTTCATTGATGGCGCCAGTGTTTTCCATTGAATACAATTGTCGATAGACGTAAGCTACTGCCCAATCTTTAAAAAAATGTCTGCTGTCATCTTGGGTGCAAAGGAAGGAAATACCGAAAACACTCAACACAGAGGACAAAAAATATGTACAAACAACAGCACTTGTGTTTTTCCTCATTTGTTTGCATTATGTATCTCGCCCATTTTGCAGTCTCGTCTTTTTCCACTTAGAATGAACTTGGCCTAGCCTCAACCCTAGAAAGTCTTCATGGGCCCTTCATTGAAATTACGAAGGGTTTGATGGGTTTGTATGCTTGCGGGATGCATGCAAAGGAGACATATTACTTATTTTCATTCACTTGGAATTGAACAAGTAGTGACACGTTAAAAATTTGAACCTTTTGCTGATTAGCAGGTGTCAGCAAGCTTTTCAGGTGGAGAGCCAGGTTTAATGCACTGGGCACGGAGGGGGCCGGAGGGCACATGGTTGGGAGGAGGAGCGGGGTTTCGCAGGCAAATAAATTTTGGGGGGAAATTGAAAGCAGTGTACAAAACTATAATGGCAATCCTGATTATGTTTATTTTCAGCACGAACGTAACCAGCTTTCATGCCATGTTGCAGTCGAAACTGCCATGTCGGCCTTCAGGTAAAAGTGACAGAGGAGAAGGAAGTCTACCATTGTGCCGGGGCCACATAATACTGCCCCATTGGCTCCGGGTTGCCAACACCGTGATTTATAGCATTTTTGTATATCGTCTGAACTTCAAGCACTGAACAATCTAAGGTTGTCAGTTCGTAATGCCTTCACTTGTGGCCGGTATGAGTGGCATCTACGGAAACTTTCTGGCTGTTGAGAACAACTCAAAGCAGGTTTTCGTGGGAAGATTGACAAGCATGCTCTCATTACGTTGCAAAACTTGTGAGAAAGGCTTCTTTGGCAAATTGGTGCATCCTAACGATACTTCAACTTAGCGTGAAATATTCAAATATTGAAATATCACAGAGAGTAGTTGGTGAGAATAGGCGATGACTAGAAACTAATTTTTAGGCAGCGTAAGAACACATAATTGCAGGCCAAAGTTGCGTGGCTCAACTTGCATGCAAAAACTATTGTGATAAGGAAAGTTCACAGCCTATTAAACAAGCTCTTAATTATGGAAACCCGTTGAAATTTCACTGACACAATCGCATCCGTTCTTTCCTGTGTGGTAAGCTTCCTGTATCTCCCTTCCTAAGTATCACTGCACCTGGACAATTTTCACTTGCTTTATGAGCGTCATGAATGCGCTTGCAGAGCTATGGATGAGGTGATGCCCACTTGTGCAGTTCTCAACTGAGAGGTTATGTTCATGTTTACGCAATCGCATGTTAACACACCTTGCAGTGTGCCCTTTGTTGACCATTCCACATGAAAGAGGTATCTCATAAACAATGTCACTACACAGGAATTGGCGAGGCACTGGTGTGCTTTTTCTCAAACCCTTGCCCATGGTGTCGGAACGAAACGAAAACCGCTAACGAAAAACAAAAAAACATTATTTTTGGCTGAGACGAAAACGAAACAAGTAACAATAATTATTATGTCGTTCAGGAGCGAAACGAATAAATTTCGTATCGATTTTCGGTTTGAATGGCAATTTCATGTATTTCAGGAATCATTTCAATTTCCATTCAGCGAGATGGAAAATTGTGTTGATTCTGTGGCATAAAATCGTCTTTCCTCTCTCTGGCACCCA
Source organism: Haemaphysalis longicornis (assembly GCA_013339765.2). Taxonomy (NCBI): domain Eukaryota; kingdom Metazoa; phylum Arthropoda; class Arachnida; order Ixodida; family Ixodidae; genus Haemaphysalis; species Haemaphysalis longicornis. The sequence goes on along the minus strand of CM023455.1, from coordinate 59,589,255 downwards.
CTCTCCATCGGAAGGCTTGGTTCCGGCTCCCATTTTCTTTCCGTTTCTTTCGATAGGCGCAGCGCTCAGCTCCACGCGTGATGGCCGCGGTCATCTGGCTGCGATGCAGACGTCACGGCCGTATTTATTTCTTTATTTATTTATTTGGTTTGTCTGTTTATTAAAATACCTACATTAGCCCTACATTTCTTTGGGGGTGTGATACATGTATAATAAGCACTAATATTTTAAAACAAGGCATAAAAACAATGAGGAAAAAATACAACCTTTTCTGTGAACATACACACTACTAGCGCGAACAGCAGATTACAGCCGCACTCAATGCAAGCAGCTAAAACTTATGTTGCAGTTGTACGCAAGTGCTGCAACAGTGCAGCGGGAAACATTTCATAAGCAGCGGAAGCAACAGTTTCGGGCAGGGCAGCATTGTCGCTAATATTATTTCGAAAAATACGTTTCTAATACGAATGCGCCCCATTATTATTTACCAATTTTTGTGGTTTCCTTAGTCCGGATATATATCTGGGGGGGTACTGAAGGTACTGATGTTAAGCCATTGCTACCTATACTCATACAATCTCTTTTAAGAATAAAACAGGCGTGTTACAGTGTTCTACTAGATATACCATTTTAAATTGGTAACAATAACATCACAACTATATGAGTTCCTCAGAAATTATATTTTTCAATATCATATTAGGCATGACATCACCTCTTTTACGAAATTTCATAATTCTCAATCTTTTCCACAATTCCACAAATTAAATTTTTTCGTTGAAATACGAACCGTTATAAACCGTTACGAGCCATTATTTTTCTTGTTCCGGAGCTGAAACGGAACAGAACTTTTGTTTAGGAACGAAATAGAAACCGGTAGGAAAAACATTTCGTTCCGACACCCTGCCCTTGCTTATCAAAGGTACCGCAGCACTTGCCCTCGACTACTCGGAATGTATTTCGGGGTAAAGTGTATGGTCACAGCAATCACCTCCCACAAGAATCGTAAAAATCTGTTCGCTATGATGGATAGTACGGGCGATAAGAGATCACACATAATCATTCCCTCTCAACACATTGCGGACAAGGGGGACAATACGACGAAAGCTGCACGCTCTCTCCCGGAAAAGGGGGTGGCTCGCGGTGTTTGCTTAGGGGGCCTGCGATATATCATAGGCTGGAAAGTTTTCTCCTTTTCTTCGTAACGTGGAGGGGTTAATTTGCAGTTTGGAGCAACAAAAAGCAGGCATGGCTACCTGCGCGCAAGAGCACACTAAGCTTTTTGAAGCAATAAATGTTTGTTTTCAAAGAGTCTGATTGAAAGGGAAGTATTGAGCTGGCCACTCACACTTCGTGCACACTCAATCAAAACAAACGCTGAGACTGTTCGTACAGGTTCAGGCATAGAAGAGGTTGGTGCACAGCGCCGATGGCGGCAGAGCGTTACAAACAACCAATAGCACAGCCATGGCAGAAATGACGTAATTTCGGAGGTGCCAGTGGTGCATAAATATTTGAGAAAAAAATGAAGAGAGTGCGGTTGGTATTTCGGCGTCTTTTACAGTAATTTGCGTGCTTGCTGCTTCATGTGCACGTGTAATATTTGGCTCAGGTATTCTTCGCAGTGTAATCGAAACATCGCGTAGGTTGTTTACTGCTCAAAGCAAGTTGTAGGGTCCCCTTTTTTTTGCTTACACTGTGGGCGCACATTCCTGTGTGCTTGATGGGTTGTGAAAACAGCATCTCCACTCCTGTCATTTATTACCATTCTTATGGTATGGGACATATTTTGAAGCTGTGACACAACTTCACGGTTTTTATTGTGCCGCTCCTTTTCAGTGTTACTGTTTACATTTTCGGGTCTCTTTTTTAGTACTCTATGCACTGCTGCTAACACAACTCACTGAACGAATTCCAATTATTTTATCTGACAATCGCACGCCGAAGCGGTCCATAAGTTTTTGGAGGCATGATTGCACTGGTTGGCTGAGATACGGAGTCCAGTACCCATTGCGCAAGAACAAATACGCTGTTAGTGAGCGACATGCATTAGAGGCAAACGCAGAAGGCTTACCCCATAAAAAATGATTGTGTCAAGAGGCCTGTATACCAGAGAGATGAAGTATGCAGAAGAGCGTATTTATTAAGGAGAGTGGAAACTTTCTTTATGAAATTTCTTTTGTGCATGTGCATCGATGTACCTCTGGTTGTGTTATTGCATTGCATAATAGTTGATACTCTGTGCCAGTCCTTGTCAGCTACTCGTTCTCTGTGGTTGTCAATATTTTGCTGTGTTTACGAGTGCTGTTTCAGGCCACTTTTGCGCTTATTGGTAGACACAGCCAATGCAAATATTCATAGGAAGCATTGTTTAGTTAAAGCGTGGGCACTAAGAGGATTCTCTGTATATAAAAAGGAAGGATTAGGGCACAGTGAAATAAAGGGAAGTTTGGTTTCAAATCGAACGTCTTCAAATTTGAAGCTCACGAAAATGTAAAGGGGTCGTGAAGAGAAAATTTATTTGTCTTTGCCTAATGTTGTCTACTTGAATGCTCTTTTAGAACATAAATCCAAAATATTTTCACAATTCATTGCTTCTGGAAATTAGCAAACTTCTAAATTCTTCTTTTGAGGTGCATTGCAAGCGACCATGCGCGTATCGCCAGTCGGCAGCGCAAATAGCAGTGACGTCACAGTAAAAAAGTCAAAAGTTAACTGCTCTTTGTGTATATTCTCCTGTACAACTACAAACCCAATATTTTACAAATAATTCACCCTTTATTAGTTACCAAACCAGTATTATATTGGCGTGACCGGTGTCGCGACCGTTTCTGCTGTGTGGCAACCATTGTAACGGAACTCAGACATAGCCTCCTGTAGAGGGTATGACTCAGACCTTCTGGCTGTTTGTACGATTTGTAGCCAGTTTCTCTGCTGAAGTTCACGTTCTGATTGATTATCTTTGGAATCGTACCTATTTTATATAAAATGGCAAACAATCGTCAAAGCAAAAAATTCGCGCCAATCCACCCTGTGAATGGCGTTAGAAAGCAAAGCTGTAAATGGCACCCACAACGAGTACCCATACGACGTCACTTAAATTCACTCATGTTGCTCTACAAATAGTGAAACCAGAGAGAAGTGAAATGCACTTAACCCCGTCCTTTATTACTTCAGAGATATTCTTGGTAACGTTAAATCAATGCATGATACATGAACGGTGGTGGGTTGCGTCGTAGTGGTGAAGCGCATGAGTGAGAACATTTTTTATGAAATTAAAGGAAACTCAAACCCGGTGTTAGACGATCTCACTTCTCCGTCGCTGTCGCCGAGGATGTAGGCGAAGAGATCGGTGGCAGAGACGAAGGAGTACGAGGAGAAGTAGGAGAAAATACTTATATTAAGAATTCTGAATGGTCCAGAATGAAGCCAGGGGAGTGGTTCCTTCACTGAAGCCCATATGCAGTCCGCGCCACCTGTGCTCTATCCACCAGCTGAAGCTGGGTAGGCAGGGAGGGGCTGAACAGCAGCATCTCCCATTGCTCTTGTTTGGTAGTTGACAGAAAGAAAGGAGGGTGCTGAGGGCTAAAGTTGCACACCCCGATTATGTAGCGGGCTGTTCCAACTTCTGAGCAAAATTTACATTCAGCGTCAAAGCGATTCGGGTGCATTAAGCGAACACGCGTGGAGTGTGGAAAAAGCCGGGTTGTATGAGGCTTAGGGTAGTCTGTTGTTCTCTGCAAAGGTCAGGGTAAGGCGAAGGAGGTTAGTTCTGGAGGTAGCCACGATGATTGCGTACTGCTGCCCTCGATGTTGGGAGTAGAGATGCAAGTTTTCATGAAAATTTGAGGTGCTTGAAAAAAACTGTTTTTTTTCTAGTTTTTTTCAGGAAATTACGAAAACTTGGAAAAAAGACTTGTGCGCACACTGTTTGAAAAACCCGACACATTTATTTAATAGCACTTTCCAGAATATAATTGTTTCATTACTGCACACAAAAATTCCAGCAGAGCTTTCAGTTTCAAAATCAATGGAGTAATTTCACGTCAATTCCTAAAGTTCCGATCAAAAAGTGCGAACAGTCGTCAATCCGTGTCTGATTCGGTTCCGCTTGCCACGTCGATTCTTTGCTGTGAAGCCGACGAAGCCTTCCGGACATTCAGGTTCGAGTGCACGTACACGAGCTTCTGCACGCGATCGCCTGAAAGCGGCAAGCCAGTGCTCGTTTTCCGCTAAAGAGAATGGTGTGTTCGTCGCATACACAGCCCTAGCCAAAGCTTCGTTAATTTTTTGTTGCATTTCAGGTGTAATTATGTCAACAAAAGACGAGAGACTTGCTGATTTTACAACTGAGACACTTGCTGCTGAGATACCGGTGCTTTGGTACTCACTTGACGAGGCCGCCGATGAGATCCTTGGTTGCTTGTTTTCGGATGGAAAGCCGTACCGCTCCTTACCTCTTGTGGGCACTTTTGCAGGACCACAGATGTTTCGTAAGGCGGGTAGCGTTGAGGAAACCATGGGATGCATCGCAGTACTTGCAGAAGGGTTGCTGCTTCTTCCCCGAGGTAGGCGAGTCGCACACGTTTAAAAAGTTTCCAAACGTGCGACCGCGGACGTACCATAGCGGAAACTGGGTTATATTTTCTACGCTGAAGTACTCATGAAAAGCTTGTTGGATTGACTGAAATAATGGCAGGGTAATTGAAAAAAGTTGCTCAAACGCCCATCCGTTCACTTCACTAGCGCAGCACACTGTGCGTATTGAATTTGGCGCAGGCGGGATATTGGGCGTTGCCGCCGCGCTAAGCACGCGCGCGCGCTATCTGATACGGCTGCCGTTTTATCGGCGCTAGCCGCTGACGCCGTGGTGCCCTAGCAGAGACTACGCAACTGAAGCCGCAGTGGTGTAATGTTCGGTTGTTCGGAAACAGCAAGGCTTGCACCCCCGTTTCCTGGCGATCACTCACGCGAAATAAATGGAGCGGTAAGAAAGAAGCACAGAAATAGTACAATTACTAAAAGTTAAACAAGAAACTTTCAAGCACGTCAAAAGAAGCTGCATAACAACACAATTCCGCGGAGGAGGGGGGGGTACTGTGTTTTTTTCAATTTTACCTTAGTTGAAAAAAACGAAAAAAACATGTTTTTTTCCTAATGCTTTTTTGTTTTTTTTCAACTGCTCACATCTCTAGTTGGGAGGCGTCTGTGTAGATAGCTACATTATCCCCACCGAGGGTGGTGTTGAGCGCGTGAGCGCGTGCTTCTCGGCGACCTTCGTCGTGTGATGGGTTTATATTTCTAAGCAAAGGGAGCGGCTGCAGTTCTTGTTGCCAAGAGTGTGGGACTACATCAAGCTGAGTGACATTCTGTGCTGCCCAGCCAATCTGGTGGAGGATGGAGTGACCCCCTCCCTGCTCAATCGTATCTTCTGGTTAGAAAGCGGGCCCTTTATCAGCTCTTTCACTGTATTGTGGAGCCCCGTGCTAAGCAGCCTTTTCGTTGACGCACTCATGGGAAGACCAAGGTCCTGCTGTACCGAATTTCTAATCATTATATAAAGAATCTTGATGTCCTCCTCGCCGAGAAGACAGGGTTTGACGTAAGTGTTTCTCGGGAGAAAAAAGCTTGAATTGATCGAAAGGTATAGGCTTCTTGAGGCCTCGCTTCTTGGTGGCAACTGGCCTGATCATGTGTATGATTTGATTGATGCTGTGTTTGAGGCGCTGCAAGGATACGTCACGCTTGGTGTTGGCCTATAGATGTAGGCCCAGGATCTTTATGCTGGGGCTTAGGTGTGATAGCCTGGCCATCAAGCAGTATTCGAATGTGTTCTTGATGTGTCGGTTGACGTGAGGGCGAATGACAAGGAGTTGGGATTTTTTACGTGAACATTGCAGGCGACAGGCTGTAGCACATTGGCGTACTAGAAGTGGGATGCCATGCGTTGGCGTGAGCTTCCTCTAATTTTTGTAACTCCTAGAACATGCGCAAGCCTCGCACAGGGCCGCTAGACGTGCCATGGGTAGAGCGCACAGCGGCGCGAAAGGTCGGGTGACGCTATCACGTTGCATTCAGCGAGAATGCAGGGGGTAATCCCGTTGGTGCACTTGGTGAGTGCACCACCTGTCTTCTGCAATCCTGCTTGGGATTGTAGCTTCCGGCTTCCGGATTCCGAGCGGAGCGGTTGTGTGATGGCTGGCTCCGAGCCAGGCGCTTCAGCAGCTATGTTCGGCCGCGGTGACCGGTGTGCCCTCGGGCTACAGGATACTACTTCCAATTATCCCTTCCGAGGACTCAATGAAGAGTTGTATTGTTCTGCCCTGCGAACTCGGCAGAAGACCTTATGGGATAGACGACTTCCGCACGCAGTTCCTTCAGTTGGGCGTTCTTCACGACATCGCTGGTATCGGCCCGCATAAAATGGGCCACGTACGGCTTATCAACCTTCGCACACCCGAGGCGCGGCAACGGCTTCTGGACACCATCGGACTGCAAATCAAGGGGCGTTTTTGCGCCGTTATTGACCCCATCAAGCAAGGTGTAATTGTCAAGTTACACTAGGTGCCTTCTCACGTCGCGGACTCCGACATACGCAGGATGATTGAGGACTACGGTGACGTGAAAGATGTGCGGCAGGACCCTTGGGGGGCTTCAGGTTTCGAGACGGCCGCAGAGTCGACGACCCGCCTTGTTCGCATGACTTTGCGTGATGGCCTCACCCCGGACGACTTGCCGCACATTCTGAAGTTTTACGGCGGATCAGTTTTGGTAGTCGTGCCTGGGCGGGCGCCACAATGCCTGCGGTGTTGCCAGAGGGGGCACATTCGCAGAGACTGTCGAACACCGCGCAGTTTCATGTGCAAAGCCTTCGGGCAGTTGGGGCAGGACTGTGTGCCGACGTATGCAAAAGTCATCGGGAGGGCCGGCGAACCTGATGTGAGTCCTCACATCATGGATGAAGAAGACGCGGAGGCAGCGGCAGCATCTACGGCAGCGGCGATTGAACTTCACGAAGCCGAGGTGAATGGCGTCTCGGACACCATGGATCCGCCCCCCGAAAACGCGGAAGGCGGAAGCGGCAATGCTACGAAGGAACCCGAAACAACTTCGAAAACTAACGGTGGCGACATTCCCTCGACGAGCGCTCCTGCTCCGGACGAGGATGAGACCGCTGTCAAAGACCAACCAGATGAAGAAAAGGATGACGAAACCGGAAGCCAGCACTCTGAGAACTCAACGCTGACACAGAAAAGTGACGGCTTCCGAACAGCCGACGAAACTACGAACCCGCCTGCAAACAACAGGAAAACCGCGTTGCCGAAACGTCGACGAGAAACTGGCCCGAGCGACGAGCAGCGACTGAAGCAGCTGGAGCGCGAATGGGCGAAAGCGGCCAGCAAGAAAGGCAAGTTTTTGACACGCGAAAACCGGTCTCTGTCGGCGTCTCGGACCCAGCGAAAATAACGGCTTCGCGAATGTAAGCATGGTGGTGGGAGTGAGAACCCTTTCTCGCTCAGGAATGTTCGTTCATGCTCCCCTCCATGTAGCAACTCCTAACGTCAGAGGGTTAGGCTCGAAGAAACGACAAATGCAGCTGCGCAACTTACTGGAGGAAAGGCAAATTAACGTAATCGCAGTCCAAGAGACAAAGGTTGAGGGAGAGGAACACACAAACACCATGGTGAAACCATTTCTAGAAAGGTATTGCGTATCCGTAAGTCATGTGGTTGGAACAGCTGGCGGATGTCTTTTATTTGTTAAAAAAGACCAGAAATGTGTCGTACAAAGTGTGACATCATGGTTAGGGGGGCGTTTTGTTTGTTGCCAATTTTGCTATTGGGAGCAGCCGTACAGGGCGGTTTGTGTCTACGCGCCTACTGTGCCTAAGCAAAGGCGTATTTTTTCTTAAAAACTCCCTTAAGATGCTGGAATGTGACCGGCCGATTTTTTTCATGGGAGACTTCAATTGTGTTTGTAGTCAGGATGACCGATCAAATGAAAACGCCCCATTGGACCCCAGTGCACTCTTTTTAAATGAAGCCTTGAGCAACTTGTGTTTGGAAGATGCTACGTCTTTAGTTTACACCTCGTGTAGTAGGAAATTCACCCACTATCAAGGTAAAAGCCATGCCAGCCTAGATAGAATGTATGTGTAATAACGGCTTGTTCCGGTTTGTAACAATTACGTGGTAAAGCCTGTTTACTATTCTGACCACTGCCTGGTATCTGTGTGGGTGGTGGAAAAACAAGAGTACCGTGTTAATTCAACTGGGAACAATATCAGCTGGATGATAAACTTCTGAATAATAACAAGTTTCGTTTCTTGGAAGCAACAAAAAATGGCTATTTAGATAAGGCTGAAGACAGCAACTGTATCGAGTGTTGGGAGAGTTTTAAACGAGATGTAAAAATCATAGCCATCGAGCGATCAACAGAAATCAAACTCAAAGAAATGAAGAACGAAAAGGAACTTCGTAATTTGTTAATGTTGCTCACGGCGAAGGAGGAGAAGGTGCCAGGATTGTTTTCTGATGATATTCGTGATGTCATATTGAAGCTGGAAAACATAGAGGTGGAAAAGTATAAAGCGCTGCTATAGGGCCCCGTGCAGAAGGACTGTGAGCCGGCGAGGCGCCCACGAAACGGTCATGGGCGGATGAAAAGTGCCATGCTAAAAAGAAAGAAATTTGTCAAATTATCTATGATGGCGTTGTATATGCAGGATCAGTCTGATATTGAAAAAGCTTTTGTACAGCACTACGAGAGCCTATTCTCCTACAATCCACCAAGGGGGGGGATTCGAACGGTCCTTCCTAAATTTGCTACCCCGTCTCAATGAGGACATAACAGAGCAATTGGAAAGCCCAATAAGCTTAAAGGAAGTTGATAAAGCAATACATAGCTTAAATAATGGCAAATCTCCGGGACCCGATGCTCTAGGTTCGGCCTTTTATAAAACGTTTAAAGCTGTCTTGAGACCTGTCTTGCACAATGTTTTCAGAGTATCTTCCCAAAGAGGGGCCCTTACCCCTACTTTCTCGAAAGCGCACACGATTCTCATACCTAAGAGTGACGACACAACAATTTTCTAGAGTCACGGGGTACAGACCCATTACCTTAACTAACATTGACTAGAAGATCTTCATGAAGGTTTTAGCTAAGAGGTTCCAAGCAGTCACGAAGAATATAGTGGGCCCGCATCAAACATGCGGTATTAGGGGTAGGAGTACCTTTACTAACACCCACATCGCACGCAGTATCTTAGAAATATGTGATATGGACTTCAGAAAGGTAGCCATGTTGCAGGTAGACTTTGAAAAGGAGTTCTACAAGGTGTGTCACGACGTCCTTATCAAAATACTGGAGCATGTAGGAATAGGCAAAACAATCTTAGACGGGGTAAAAATGGCCTCCCAGCAGTGCTCAACCAAATTCATTATCAACGGAAACCTTACCTCCCCCGTCGATGTGCATGCCTCGGTGCGTCAGGGCTGTGCTCTGTCGTCACTGCTGTTTGCGCTTTACCTTGAACCTTTGTTTGTAAAAACTATTCAAAGTCATCTCGTGCAAGGTTTCCTTGAATCCTGTGAGGGTAAAGTAATCGCTTACGCCGATGATGTTGCATTTTTTTGTAATAACCAAGAGAGTGTTACTAATACAATAAAAATTACGCAAGAATATTGCGATGTGACGTGTAGCGAAATCAATGTAAAAGGTGTGTTGGCCTTGGGCACAGCGAGTGGATTGAAACCCCGCCTATTTTTAACACCCACTCATGGTCAACAGAACCAGCTACTTTTCTCGGAGTACCCTTAGTTATTTATCGAGATAGTAACAGGTACTGGGCTGAAAGAGCTCAGAGAATGCTCGCGCAAACAGCAAAGTGGGAGGGCCACAGCCTTTCTATCTTTGTGCGCGCAACAGTTTGTAATGTCTTCCTGGTTCCAAAACTTTGGTATATCATGCAGGCCCTCTCTTGCGTTCGAATAAATGTTCAAAAGTTTCACCGCAATTTTGCGGTTTTTGTCTGGCAATCAACTTATGAGATGACGAGTAGTAGCAACTTGTTTAGGAAAGTTCAACGGGGAGGGCTGTCACTCCCACATCTATTTGTTAGACAACTTGTTTCCCGTTTCTTGTTCTTAAGGGATCAGGGGGATCCGTTTATACGCACCTTCTTGCAGCACACGCTCGCAAGTGCTTTACCCAACTTCATTGTGTCGTCAGCGAATGTGACCCGTTGCTCAGGTAGTCTCTTTTTGAGAGAAGTTGTTTCCTCTTGCCGTTTTTTATTGACGCGTTTTTCTATTATTTTTTGTCAACTGTGAACGATAAAAAACTGTCCAGTGACCTTATCGATTGTCTGTTCCCTGAGCCGTTGTATAGATCATTGTATAAAGTTGGCGCCGGACATGATAAACTACAGAGTGAAGAAAATGCCAGTGCCCGGTGCTGTAAAAACCTTCTTTTTTACACTGCATACTAATACACTCCCCGTTAAAACATGGATGTTAGAGAAGGGTTTATTTTTGCAGTGGGGTGCTGAATGTTCATTGTGTAAAAAAACAGAAAGTGTTGAACACGTATTCATTGACTGTTGGGACGCTGTTTTCTTTTGGGATGTCTTGCAACGCACCTTAAAAAAAGATCTTCCAATCACGGCACTAGGAATCCGCTTCCTTGATGTGAAAACTGATGTTTTACCATACGATTTGTTGTTTCTTTTGGGTTTACATAGCATTTTGAGACGCAGAATGAATGTGAGAAATTCAGACGTTAATGAGAAATCGGAGAGCCACCACTTTCTAGAGCACGTGTGTAAACTGCGCGAAGTTTTTGTTAAGCTGGAGTACGATGATAATGTGATCACTGCTATGAACGAACTAGCTGTATGAAAAGTTCACAAAACGTAACCGCCAGCTAAACGCTCGGCCGTTTCTATGTATGTTCCTTTCCTTTCTCAGCCCTGAGGGATGATTGTGTAGTACTTGTTTTGTTGGGCCCAAACGGCAAAAAAAAATGGATTGTAGCTAAATCGGTAAGAAAAACGTGCTCTAACTTTCTTATTCTATTAGTTCCAGGTTCGATTCCTGGCGGTGCCAGTAATTTTTTTTATTTGTTCGCATGAGTTTTCTGTTGACGCCAACGGTCGCGAAAGACCCCTTGGGTGGTAGAGGGAAAAAGCTTTGCTTAAAAAAAGTGCCCCATGTGAGATTTGAACTTGAGGCCGCCGGGCCATCCCAACGTTGCGGCAAGCCTGCATTGATTTCAGACACTTAACCCACTACCTTATCGACGCAAGAAATGAGCGTTACAGAAAACTGCAGCATAAAAGCCACTTCACATTTGTAACCCAGCCCTCATGTGTATTTTCATAAATACTAGTCAACTTAGCTTTCACTGCCAACTTATGGTTACGCGTTTCCGCAGTGAGCCAAAGGGGAGCATACCCAATCAACGAAACAGCGTTAACAGCATTGTTTATTGCAGGAAACAGCAAAGCAATCGAACTGCGTGATGGTGGGACTCAGCGCTGTGTCCCTGGTTCTCGCTAGTTATTTTTGTGCTTGATGAGTAAATGACGGGTTGGTTTTAAGTTTCCAATACTCGAAGTTCTTTCGATGAACGTGTTGGGTAGTAAATTGTCATTTTAAGCTTTTGGTCATTTATCTCTTCAGGTCAGAGGTTTGCCGTTCGCGCAACTCGCATTACAGGATACGTGAGACAGAAGTATGCAATTTAGACTCGTGCGAAACAGCGTAAACAGTTTACAAATACCCAGTTTACTTTCAACCTGCTTACCTCTGCTTGCGTCACTCACCCGCATTGTTACCTGAAAGTCCGACCACGTTGATAAGTCGCATCAGAGATCACATATCTCCCGTTCAAATGCAAGGAATTTCATTGTGGTACAGATTTATCGGACTCTTTGCGAGCCCGCTCTGTGCCGACATATGCAGACATAGGAACACTGTAATTGGCTTCATATTAAGACGTCACTTCACGATTTGAGGAGGAAAGCCTAGGTGAAACATGAACTGCATTTTTTTCCGATTCGCCAATATCGGACAGCAGAACGGTTATGCATTGTTTATTGACGTTCCACAGTTATAAGTACCCACACAGCACTACTTTTATGGAAAATCTCTTCACGACCACTTCAATGTGCTTTGCGGTAAGCACTATGCAGTTCTGAACTTGAGACTAAGCTCTGTTATTGTTGCTTTGTTTTTGTAATTTCAGGACCAGAGAATTTACCACTCATAAAACACTGCTTGGTACTTGATCCACTAGGCGCTTGCTGCTTGGTACTTGATCCATTAGGCCTGAATAAAAGTGGAGGGACATGCGGGCAGCTTCTCCAAGTCATCCCGTTTCACCTTAGGTTATTCAAGTAGTCGGCCAAAAACACACGAAGTACATGCGGGGTAAGTACAGATATTAAATAATTTAGACTGAGTTTAACTAAGTGGAGTTAAAGGGGCAGTGTAAATAACTGGGCTTCCCAGAAATCTTAGAATCGTTGCCACTAAAGGAGGGAACTACACGGTTTCAGTGCCTTCTCCATCACCTTGAGCAAAAACAAAAAATCAAGCTTAACTTCATGTCCGGAAATTGCAATTGAATATTCTTCCAGCTGCATTACCATAGCAGACTTCCCAGTGAACATTTTGCTTTTGCCGTTTCCTTTCCACTGCCCAGCGGTTAAGGCACTTTTGCTCAGAGTTGCCATTTTTTCTCTTTAGTTAATAATTATCTTCTTTCAGATATCCCCCACTTCAGATTTTTACATTTTTTTGCTTGCCAAAATCTTTGTGTGCTTCTTTATAGGCACACTATAAAGGTGGAGAAACAGTCAGCTTGTTTGATGAAGTATTGACGGAAAAGGGAAAGCGTTTTTACTGTTGCAACAAAAAACAGGTTTTTTGATTTATAATACAAAAATTCAGTGAGTGTAATTAAATGTGAAACCATTTGTTGCAGACCAGCATAAGATTAAGAAATTTGCAATGGTCAGCCTGACTGATTTTATCATGTAATAAATTGACAGACAGATATGTTGATTTGTAGATGTAATAGTAATTGGAGAGCAAGAAAATGCCGTTGTTTGTGTACAGTTGTCCTTCAGTTAGGTAGCTGGGACAGGGAAACTAAAATAATTTTGTACAGGGACGGAGACAAGTTGAATCATAGAGGCACATTTTCTGGCTAAAGGATGTTTTAGGTAGTTGTTCACATGCATTCAGGTGTGTTAACGGGCTTTTGGATTGCCTTGTAGTGGAAACGTTATCTGGATCACTACACAGCATCTGCTATATATAACTTAAAAATGCCGCCTGCGCTTGGCACCTTTGCAAAGAAATGAAATTTTAAGCGGTTTAGGTCTTAAGTCAGGTCATCTTCTTGCATTGAAACCGAAAAAGCAATTCACCATCTCAATTCTTGCTACACTTGTGAAGTTGTGGTCCCCATCCTCATACCCAAAAAGTGTTGGGTGAGCTTGTTTTGCTTAGTGTAAATATTAAACAGCTTGCGCTCTCTGTCCCCATTCCTGTTCACACCGAATTTGGGGTCAGTACACTGGCACGTTAGCTAATGGGAGCACAGTGCCTCTATGGTCAAAACATTACTTTAACAGCCTTCATTGTACAGTAGCGGAACCAATTGCCTACCTCTTTATTATTGCAGCAAGCTTGCATAGTTGGAATAGCTGAATAAACGCTTTTCTCCGATCCAACAGTCTACAATTTGAAGCTATGGCACTTGTGCTCAAAAAGAGGTTTGCAGTTTCTTCACAATGAAGTAATGCAATTCAGCTTCAAAAAATAGTTGGTGCATATGTTGCTTTTTGCAGTTGCAGTTGGTTTGTTAACTACAAATAGGGCACAATTATTGCAAGAGGAAAAGAATTTGTAGAAGTGTCTTGCTTGTTGTTTAGGCCAGCAAACAAGTCATTTTCAGTGAGCTCATGTCAGTATGGACTATTTGTGTATCGACTGAAACGTTCTGGCAGCAGCCACTGAACTGTGGTAAACACCCTAGCTGTGCGTCATAAGTAATGGTTATGGATAAAGCATGGTTTAAGTGATAACTATCGTTTAAATTTAAAACCTCCCAGCTTTGCCTTGACTCAGTGAGGCTTGGGAGCCCGGTCTGCTAAAAAATTGTGACTATGGTTACTTTGTATTATTTCCTTTGTAGTGGTTCACTTTTTTGAACCAGCACATGTTTGAACAATTTGTATCTTTGAAAAATGGCTTTAGGTAAAACATTGTTTGAACTACCCCTAAAGGTTGTCGAAATTCTTTGTAACTAGACAACAGTTACTGGTAACTTAAGATTCAGGATAAATGTTCTTTCTGGAGTTTTTGCATTCCTAAAGGGACTCTGCAGCACTTACCATCAACTATTTAAAATCTATTTTGGGTTAAAGTCTATTTTCTCTGCAATCTCCTCCTACAAGAATTATAAAAATCTGTTCATTATGACCGAAACTACGGGCGATGGGAAATCGCGCAAAATTGTTCCCTCTCAACTGGACTGCAGACAACTGGACGAAAGCTGTGCGCTCTCTCCTGGAGTGGGGTCGGGTCGCGGCATTTTCTTTAGGTGCCTTCACTATATAACAGGCCGTGGAGTTTTCTTCGTTTCTCCACAATGTGGAAGGGTATTTCCGATCTGGTGCCACAAAAAAGCAGGCATTGCAGTCCGATCACAAGTACGCGCTCAGGCTGGTAGGGCATTTTTAAAGCAATGAACGTTTGTTGTCGAGTTGTCAAGTTGAAAGGGGAGTATTTAGTTCATCACTCAAACTCCGCGCCTCAAAACACAAAAGAAATCCCAAAACTGTGCGTACAGCTTCAGGCTTAGAAGAGTTTGGTGCACACTGCCGATGACGGCGGATCGCCACAGGAAATGCGAGAAATATGCCGCGAAGTTCACAAGCAGCAGCCAATAGGACAGCCGTGGCTGCAAGGACGTCGTTTAATCCATGCCAGGGGTGCATAATGAGGAAAATTGAAAGCGCAGTTGGTTTTTCTGCGTCTTTTACAGTGGTTTGCGTGCCTACTGCTTCACGTGAATGTGTAATATTTGGCTCAGGTATGCCTGGCAGTGTAATCTAAAGGTCGCGCAGGTTTAGTTCCACTGCTGAAAGAGTGTTGCAGGGTCCCTTTAAAGCAAGATGCATTGCACATCTGCAGTTTAAGTATCTGTAGGGGCCCCGAACTGCCTTGCTGAGTTTGGGGACTGTTGGCTGTCCAGTGTTGTAACTCACCCTTTTTTTTCTTTTTTTTCCTTGCTTCAGGCACGCCTGAGCATGGTAGCTGTGGTTTCCAGTGGAACAAAGCAGCTGTACTCTGTCCGTGACCACCATAGCGGTCACAACAAATGGAAGGTGCATCACTGTAAGAGCAGCAATTCAGGGAATAAATCTGCCCTGCATTTTGTAATAAACACAGTGTTTGTCATTAGCTGAATTTATTTTTTTCCTCAATAGCACGAGTGATTGCTGTTAAAAGTTTATAAATTCTGCTCTTGGCTGTAGAAATATCTTGGCTATACTTATTCTAGGGATGGATGAGAGCTGCCACACCACAAATAAAACCCCTGCTGCAGTAGAACGGCCGGTCGAGTAAGTTGCACGGCTAAACTTCAACCATGGCTGAGCAGCTTTGGTTTGACAGCTGACCCCCTGGCTAGGATGAATAGCCGTCGTCTGTGAACGTTGAACGGCCGTGGGTTGTTAAAGGTTGAACTGGCGTCGGCCAACAAAGTAACGACAGGACGGCGGTGAAGTCTGGCGGACGAAGGGCGGTTGTAGGCGCTTTGGCGATCCGCTGGTCAAAGGTAAGCAGCCGTTCAGCTTATACCAGGGAACTTTGAGCATATGGCCAAGGCCCACTTTTGAATGTGGGCTTTGCACTCTGATGGGGGAATGGCCGTGCAGAAATTACCAGGCCAGAGATGGACAGCTCATGCATAGCCGTACCCGCATGTGCTACTTGGGTCGTGTGTAGGTTTTAACTCCCTTCCGACGACGCAAACTCAGTTAGAAGCTTATGTGATGGTATTTCGGAACCTACTATACTACGATGTGTTGGTTAACTTACCTCCGAGGTGATCCCCGATAGTAATTTAGGAACACCAGGACAATGGAGGCTGCCTGAAGTGGTCCATGGAGTTCCCCTGAAACCTTACTACGTACGATGGCGAACTTTTCTTGTTGTTTGGCCGGGCTGTCTTTATTTTAGCAACGGGTAGATGGCATCTTAGAGGGAGGGGGTAATGCCCGGAACCATATCTTGGGTTTGTTTGTATATGTTTTGTTTTTGCCGACCGGCTGCGCCGGGCTATGCTATCTGTGTTATACGTCGACCAGCGGAGCGGACTTTCTATTTATATTGCCGCACATGTTATCTTCTTTGCTAGAGAGAGTGTCGTGAACTAACGTCGTAAGCCTAGAATATTCTGGAAGGTGAACACTTTGACAGACTTCTGTCTGATTGGGAAGTTACTGAACTGAGATTTAATTATGATCCAACCAATACATAGGCAAAAACCCGACGTTTCGAAGCCCACCCGGCTTGTTCTTGAGGGGTGACTGGGGCCACGCTGAAGCTGCGTTTTGTATTCTTTCACTTTTGCTGGCCTCGCACAAAGCCCCTCGCTGTGGCACGTAATCCGTGTGTGTCCACCGAAGGGAGAGTGCCAAGCGAGCGATTAACGTTCCCAGGGGTGCGTTGGATGTGCCACGATTCAAGGAAAAGCCGCTTCCGCCAGTTGGTTTCCCTTTCGAGGGTGGCCGTTCCGAAGAAGTCAATTTTGTGGTCGGCCACTTCGCAGTATTCGGCGACGGTGCTGTGTTCTCTATTCTGTTTCCGTACGTCTTTCTTGTGTTGCCTGATCCTCTCCGGTAGGTTTTTGGTTTCACCGATGTACGACGCGTTTCACTCAGCGCACGGAATATGGTAAACGACCCCGGGTGCTCTCTCTATTGTCGGCCGGTATTTTCGGGGGGGGGGGGTTAGGCGGCCTATTGTTGTCGAAGGCTGGTGGGGGATACGAACTCCTACACCTCTGCAAATGCAGGCCAAGGCCTCGCTCGTTCCTGAGATATACGGAACCGGCACGCGTTTTAGGGGTGCGAAGGTTGATGTCCTTGGAGAGTTTGTCACCCTGTTTTGCTCTTTGCGGCGGGTTACGGAGTGAATGAACCTTTTCGGGTAGCCGTTTTTCTGGAGGGCCGCAAATACACGGCTTACATCTTTTTTACGTTCGGATTCGGACGAGCAAATTGCATCAGCCCTGTTAATTAAAGAAGACACAAAAGTGGCTTTGTGGTTCGCGGGGTGGGCCGAATTAACATGAACCTAGCGGCCGGTGTGCGTCGCCTTCCTGTGAACGGAGAACACAAGGCTCTTGCCTCCTCTTGTGACTTGGGCGTCCAGAAAGGGGATGGAGCCGTCTCGTTAACATTCAACCGTGAACTGGATGGCGGGGTGAACGGAATTTAGGCGTTTTTCCAGGATGCAACTGCGGAGGTCTTCACTATACAGAAACCCTCGTCTACATTCCGAAGAAAAAGTTTAGGTTCGGCGGAAGGAGCTCAAAGCCTTCCCTTCCAGTGTTCCACCGTCAAGTTGGCATTTGTTACAGAAATGGCGGCCCCCTTTTCGGTTCCGGTTTCTTGATTGAAGATTTGCCC